>JAFFZH010014968.1:0-53036 GCA_018420115.1 Euura saliciscinereae | reverse complement strand
TGGAAAGAATCTTGGAAAATATATAGTTCGATAATCCGTGGGGTTCATTCTTTCTTTCTTTTCTGTGTCAGCGATATTCGTAAATGCGATTAACGATCTTTTCGTTTTATCTTTGCTTTTCTCATTTTTTTTGTCAATTTATGTATCGTTACACCGATAATAGCTTTCATCATGTATATTAGAAGAAGTTTTTTTGGGTCAATCGACGCTCCTAATGTTTTTAGGAGAATAACTTTGTTATCTATTTATCTATTTGTCTTCTTATATTTTGATCTAATTTAAATTACATGCTATAGCGTTATAACACCGCGGTTTCAAATATGAAAAATTTATAGTAAAATATAATTCGGCATTGTAGCATTTAATTCAGATTTTATTCCGAAACAATGAAGCATATAATTACTAGAAAAACGGAATAATAAATCTCAGAGCTCGATATCGTCAGGTGAGAAAAAAAAGAACAAAAAAAGTATCGGTAACAAAGTGGACACGTGATTGTAACGAATTTTCGAACGTTGAAACAAAGAGAAAAGAGTGAATAATAAAAAAAAAAAAGAAAAAAAACTGTAACCATAACGCGCGTAATACTGATCGTTACGTAACGTGAAATTTCTTTTCAACTAATATATGGTGTATATATGTATAAAGTGTAAGAACTGCTTTCGCAATTTCGCCATACACACAAAACTTGAGAGATAAATCCATAAATAAAGTGACGACATTGTGTGCAAAAAGAATATTCATAAATGAAAAAGTTGCGATCGATATTACGAGTCAAATAATCACATCTCATTTCATTCTTATAGTAATTAAGACTAATTACTTGGTCAATTTAATCATAAAAGAATCGTGTCAACAGTTTTCTTGTTATTCACTAACAACAGGTTTTAGTCGTAGATGATGAAAAATATCCTAACAATGTGATCGAAGAATCGGTACTACGGTACGCGCGGTTGACGACTGGTCCTGGAGACTGTATCTACGAACGACGAAGCGGAACAATGTGAAACGCAAAAGAAATGACCGAGAATAAAAAGTGAAAAGCAAAAATTCAGAGGAGGTAAACGAATGGCTCGGGGTCTGGCCTTGAGGGAACCGAACTCGACTCCGAGCGGGACCTGCGGGACCCACGAAGAAACCGAATCGAGTGGATCGAGAACGAAGGATAAACGACCGGCGAATTTTCAACTCTTCTCTCGCAACGGACTCAGAGGCCAACCACCGTTTTGGAGGCCAACCGACTGCACTAGACTCGCGCCACTCGAGAAAAGGAGGAAAATATCGAAGCGCATCGCGATTCGAATCATAATTTCTAGTCGCAACGCACCACGAATTCTCGCTATTCTCATTCACCTCGACTGCAACACTATAAAATTTCAAGCTTCCCCTCTGCGGTTGAAATTCTCCGTCCAGTTTCTTTCATCTTTGGAAGAAAAATACGAACTCAACAGACAACAAGAAATATGAAGAACAAAAAAAAAACTCTACATAATTCCGCGTCGATATCCTCGATATTTAACGCATGAACGAGGTCCGTGAGCTACGATGTTGTCGATAAGTTTGACAGTCCGAGTAGTAGTAGGTAGAGGTACATCGCGGAACCGAACAATGGAAACCCGGTACTGGGAAAAGGGAGACTGGCATCGGCAGGCAGGGGACAATAGTTTCTCCGCGCCACGCCACGCCGGGCCGGGCAGCAGACTCTCTATAAGAGTGAACGAGAGAGAGAGAGAGACGAAACGACGCAGAGACGCGGAGAGGCGAGTCCAGACCGAGACGCGGTGGAGATGGAGGCTGTCAGCCACCACGTGCATCGACCGCCGACTCCTCCGGTGCTTCTTTGTCATTAACTTTGTACGGGATTTTCTTTCTTTCTATTCGATATTGAAGAATAATATTCGTCGTTGTCTATAGTTAAAACCACCATGTGTACTGCTATTGTTTACAAACCATATAAACCAAAAATAAACCATATATATGTATATATATATCGATGTTAATTACAGAAGCCCAATACAATATTTGTTCGCTACACACGAATTTTCCACATCCATGATATAACATATTTTCTCTATGGATTAATAATAATAATAATATGAGAAGTAAAAAAGGTGTACGGAGTCTATATATTATTGTGAATACGATTGTAGAAAGAAGAATTAAAAAAAAAATGACTATACACAATACCGTCGTTTGTTTTTGTTTCCATGGAGATACAGAAAACAACGATGCAGCGTGCACAGGAGCCGGCTATAGCGAGCATGACATTGACATTACCAACAAACTAAATAGTCTTCAAATATACGTATGATTAACAGATAGGTACGGGCAATTGATGATTGGGTAATACGAACGAAATATGTAATGATGAACGTGTTACGGTTGTGATAATGGTTAATGATTTAATTCAATTCAACGTTATTAATAACGTTCGATTAGGATGCCGATATCGATATAATATTCTTGCTTACCCTACGGCCGGGAACGTTGTGTATGGAAACATCCTCGAAGGGACGCCGCGCGCGTTGATCCTTACAGGATATAATGTATCTCTCACTAGAGGTTATGTACTCTTTCCTCTCTCTCTCTCGCTTTCTTTCTTTGTGTATCTTCTGTATTAATTATAAACGAGGCTCCTTTTCGCCTCTCCTTCAATAATATTAAACTCGTCTTATTATATCTCACAAAACGATTTAGGAACACACACGGGATTTATATAGAAAAATTAAATATCGTAAAATTCACTTTTTCGAATTTGTTGTTTTTATGTCTACTATACTACGCACTGAACGAAAATTAAACAATCTTTTTCTTATTGTTTGTTCTTCTTTGTTTAGATATACCATAAACCAGTGGCGTCAATAATTATATTCATATATTTATCATCATTCACTAAATATACAAACAAATATATAATAAATACAATAAATATACACACAGAACTCTACGCGCTAAAGATACCGGAGAATGAACGGAATACAAGCAGAGTCGCGGTGCGTCTCTCGCTTCGGCTGGCAGCTGTGCGCCGCTTGCCGCTCGTCGAACGTTCGATGGGGGAGGAGAGAGGGCGGGGGGGAAGGGAAAGGGTAGGTGGGAGAAGGGTCGGAGGGGAGCTCAGCGTGAGAGCGAGAGAGATGGAGGGCGAATACCGAGTCGGTGGGGATGAACCAGCGACGACCCCCTGCGCCCCTGCGCCTCTACGGACGCAGGACGTACTATAAACGCCATGCCATGCCATGCCTTGCCTTGCCATCCGCGAGCGAAACCCCGCGGGCGATGCGATGAAGCCCTTCAAGGCTCAGGGCTGCACGCACACCGATTTAACAACGGCTTTTCGGGGTCCTTCGGGTAGCGGTTCTCAACCCTGCTCGATATCAGATTTGGATATTGATCGTTTAATGAAGGATTCGCGATCTTTTTACACTTTTTCCCGTTTTTTTTTTCTTTGTGTTTGTACTTTCGATGATTTCCATAATTTTCAGCCTTCAAAATGCCTGTTTGCTTCCTTTCCATGGCACATATGTTATTTTCTATCACATATATGCACAGATTAAAAACGAGCGAAAGTGAGGTTAGAACCATGAAAACGGCGTTCTCCGCGAGGGGCAGCACTTTCTTGGTTTATTTCACCGTTACTATGGTTACGAGAGTTTTTTTTCCCTCCTGCCAAAGTTTATTTCTCGGTTTATTTCCCCGGTAAAAAAAAACTGTGACTTCCATCAGGGGCAAAAAATACGAGATTTTAATGCATGTGTGGTAGAAAATATTTTTTTTAGTTAGAGAGAACCGCAAAATTACGATATAAAATTAGATTGTACGAATCAATTGGGACAAAGGAATTTTTTTCTGAAGGATGCGAATCGATAAACAGTCCATTTGTATATATTTATAACCGCTTTCAAACAATAGTATATTACACTACAAGGGCCGAAAGTTGAAGATTCCTGCACTGCGCGTGATGATGCCCGAGGCGAAGCCGAGGGCATCATATCGCGCAGTTCAGGGCTTTCAATCTTCTGCCCGCGTGGTGTATACTATTTTTCTTCATGCCCGGTCGAAAGTACGCTGACTAATTGAATTTTTATACCGATTTATACGTTTTAACAAGTGTTGATGCCTGCCCGACATTGCAGGCACGAGCGAAGCGAGTGCTGCTGGTCGGGGGCAGGCATCAAATAGATCGAATGAAACGTCCAAGCCAGTTTGGAGGTTATATCACAAGCGAGAGTAACGTCGAGAGCGAGAGTAACAGAAGTTTGCAATTCCGACTGGCGGCAGAACAGTCGAGTCAATCTAGCCTTTGACCCAAAAATAATTACAGATTGGATGAATTATATATCAATCGATGTGAAAAAAAAACCCAAACAACATATCGTGGTTCCCGCGCAGCGTGGAACGGACCGAAGCGAGCCGAGCGGACCAGCTGATCGTTAGGCGTAGTTTTGTCAAAAAACTCTTGCAAAATTAATAACGTGGAAACTATAGGTCCTACAATATCGGTTCCGACTTCGAATTTGTAGATGATTTTCTCCCCTACAACGTGGTATTTTTGTTTTTCCAATCTGACAAGTGACATTGGAACAGTGCATGATTTTGGCGGTACTGCCCGAAATATTGATAGTTCTTTATTAATTTCAACAATTTACTGTCCAGAGACATTGTCTTGTTTTTGATATGCTGTTCAGGGGATTTTTCCGCGTCGATTGATATATAATTCATCCAGTCTTGAATTATTTTTGGGTGACTAAGTGACAAAACTCGAAGCGGGCGTCTCGTGTATTGGGTATCGGTGTGTGCGAGTGAGTTTTCGCTCCCGCTGTCACAGAGGGCGTGCGTGTAGTTCTACCAATGCATGAAAGTTAGGCTTTCTGCTTCGATACCGATGCCGGAAGTACGTACTTTCGACCGAGGTATGAAGAAAAATAATTTGCTGTTGCAATTTGACTCAAAGATGAGAAAACCGTTTGAGCACGCTGAAACACGTGTCATGTGGCTTTTGCAAAAAAGAAAAAAAAACACTCATAAAAAATGTATATTTTTCGCCAGCTTTCGCATTCGGATGTAAAACTTAAGTCATGGCATCCTCGATAATCGAGGTTCTACTGTATAGTGTGAACAATTGTGTACAAATGTATGTGTTTGATGCACCCAGTTGATGGCCCACATATTGACACGAGGGACAATGAGATCCGAAATTGTATATTGTGCCAAAGTTTTGTGATTTCTGCGATCGAAAGTACGCAAGGTACCCTTTCCTCACTGGGACTTGATTTTTCGCACTGTTTGGAAAGAAGGAACTTTACACACGCTATACAAGCTTCGAAAATCGGACTTTCCTTGCAGGTATGACAAAAGATATACTATACCAACGTTTATTTCATTATTTATTTACTCTTTGGCTCTATTCTCGATTATTCGATCATCATTTCTGAGAAAACCGGAGTAAATTGAACTCTATCCTGCAGCTGGTTATTGGATGCCAGTCGACGTTCGTTGTCCTATTTAATTAGAAAATAGATGGAACTGCAGATTTTTTTAAACTTAATTTATGATCTAATAAAAAAAAAAATTGAATCCGCTCTGTATTAATTTTTTTTTTTTTTTTTTTGTAGAGAGATTGAAAAAATTGATTGATTGATTCATCTACTGCCTCTATCCGATAAAATGAGAGCACACGGATTCTACCGAGTTGTTCAATAACTGGTACAGTGTCAGTAAATTGACCGTTTACGTTTTAATTCAGCTTTGAATCATTCGGCGAGCACGCGTCTATCGTATTTATGTATTCATGCACGTGTAAATAGTGATACATGATACTGTTTACTATTCGCGAAACGTTTTCCCGCTCGCGTTCTGTATGTACATTAAACATTAAATTTATTATACGTATATACCGTACAAGTACATATAATACGACGATGCAGCGCAACTCACATAGATTTTTTTTTTTAATTCGGTTTGAATACTTAATTTTCCCTGAAACTGTGGTAGCACTGAATATCTTTTTAGATGCATCAGGCAAATTTACTTCACCTTCGCGAACGACGTGAGAGATAGAGAGATACATGTACGCGTTTATAAATTGATCTATGCAATTGAATTCGACCCGCATAATTAGGCTATGAATAAATGTGTGTATAATTTCAATCCATGCATAAAGATTTCCTCATTTCTAATCCTGCGATACTCGTGTAAATTTTTTAAATTCATTTATATATATATCCCTCTTATAATATAGATATATAATATATATGGAATGAGGAAAACTGTTGTTATTCCAAACTGCATGCACGCCGAGGTTTGTAAACTTGTAGTAACGTCAACAAGTTAGCTACTTTCAAAAACAGACGGTGTGCATACACGTCATGCGAGAAAATTCAAGGTCACACTGCGAGTGGACTAGTCGAAATATCGTCAAGCCGAAGAACTTAAAATATGTACAAGCATCCTGTTCAGATCGTTCACCCGTTATTCGAGCAAGAACGCGTTATATCAATTCCTGATGCAGGAAGTAGGTATCGTTTATATCACACCCAAATGGCGTATCGTCTCGCGACACACACGCCAAACTTTGGATATACCAAACGATGGGTTGACAGAGGTGCATTCAAATTCCTAGGCACACAATAACAACGTCTGTGCCGGTACATTGCAAACACAAACAATTGAAAACGTCGTATTTATCACTTTTCAAAAAACTTTTGAAACAGCTGAATTTTGAAACCAACATAAGTTGATGGTTCTCTCGAAATTCTTTCGAGTGGCTATTCGCACTCTTAGGAACCGAAAAAGTTACTCTTTGAAGTCACTACTGTCCTACTGGCACGATTTTCACTGTAGCAGCGTGAATATTCACTCCAAAGAGTTCGAAATGCGGATAAAACGCGAATCACATGGGTATAGAAAAGCTTTCTGATTGGCTGTGACGTCAGAATTCAATATTTCACCGCCACATTTGAACAATCTAACATAACCTTCAATAGAATAAGAAGTGTAAAGTGACGAGTAGATGAACACAGATGGCGCGCTTGTTATACTGAATATCGACGTCACAGCTTCGTTGTATTGACAATGTAATGTTCATCGATGTTCCACATTTGTTTCCCAGTCATTCGTAACTCAAATTACCGTTTACCTATAACAACAATAAAATTTTATTGCAAATATAGTGTTTCCGGAATCTTCGTTACGGCGATAGTTTACAGTTCGTCCGTTTAGCTTGCGCGTAATAAACGTATAGTGGGTCGGGGGGTCCGTACTCCTAGTAACCAAGTGGAACCAGTCAAACGAGGCAGACACAGACAGTGGTACCCAGGACTGCAGTGTGTCTCTCCCTTCGTGTTTCCCTTCTCTGCACTGTGGCGAAGACCGTCTGTCTGTCTGTCTGTCTGTCTTTCTGTCTGGGGCCCCCACGTCTCTTTGTGAACGCGAGGTTCCTATCCGGATTGCAAATGCGGAGGTGCCAGCTAGGTACGGCTCGGTATAACGGGGGAAGTATACGCGGATAAAGCCGTGAGGATTAATCTCGGCGCCGCGAGGAAGTCCCTTTTAAGGAACCTGTATTATACCTACCGGTGTCTATAGGGTAAGGCGCAGAATGCACAAGAGCTAGGACTCGAGGGTTACCACCGAACCCTTTGTCAACTGTTCGTTTGGCTCTTGTCTCTTTCCACATTAGCCGCGATATCCACCGATTTTATCTTCTTAGGAAAAACGTGACGACAAGGTTTTTGAACGGTCATTGAGTACCCGCAAACCGATTTGTGCCATTGGACCATGAATATTCAACGTATCGTAGCACCTTTGTCAGCTGAGTGAGTCAAAATACGACGAGCATACGGAAAACGGAAGACAATGGGCACAGCGACAAATTTTTATGGCACCATTGTTTCGATGGACAAGATTTTAGAGATTCTTTATTAAAATGAAAGTAATTAAACTCTGCGGTGCTTTCTTTTGACTATAAAATACGCCGCTTCGTGCTTGAGGGAAAAATCTGAATCGTAATGATCGCAAAAAAAGCGGCATGGAGGCGGTGCCGAGTAGATACTGGTAGCTACTGGCTACATCAAATATCGCCAAACATCGCCAAATATGGCCGACCTTATTTGCTTTAAAGCTAGCCTCTTGGGGGTCTCGGTTATAGATGTGTACGTCTATGCATGTACGTAAGAGCTACACTGCGGAGGGCACTCTCGTTGGAGGAAAGCCAGGACAGCAGTCTCGGCTGTTTGCCTTATATTTCACGCTTTGCTAGCATAGGAGTAAAAAAGGTTGAGGCTAAAATGTACAAGAGACCGCGAGAAGAAAGAAAGTGATAAAGAAGACCGCTTGGAGCTGCAATTACAAGGGCAATTTGACCGGGAGGACCACGTTGACTATTGCACACCGCTCATACGCGAACGTGTTACGTGTTGGGAGAGAAAATATATTCTACGTTAGAGCAAATTAAACGCAACGATGCTCGTGAAAACGAGTCTGCGATCCTCTGAGAGAAAACTTTGCTTAGTTAACTGTCCAAACATTAATCTCGGCGTTAAATGGATCAACCCTGTTCCAACTTTGGGACTTTGTGCATATATTTGATGAAATCTATGTACACATGGGCTACACTCCACGCAGAGACCTGTAAAATTGAACGCGCAAAAGATAAATGTGCAATGAGCCCATTTACCGTGACCTGGAAACCTAGGGAATGCAATCAAAGAACATATGGAGATCTATCAAACGAGGAGGACCGATGTTTGGAGACCGAAGACTGTAAACAGCGGACCGGTATTCCTGGGGGATTGTCGAGGAAGATCCAGAACCGGGCACCTAGAGGGCCTCTTCCTCGGGAAGGTGAGAACAAAAAGACGGAAGTGTCAGGCGAGCTGGAGCGTTCAAACCTAGAACGTATCCGGTGTCCGGGATCCGAGGTAACCCAAGCTGGAGAGACAGCTACGCCACAGGGAAAAGGCCATCGTTTTAGCCTCCTGGGGATCACGTGTACAGCTGGGCACTGGGATGAGGATAATTCTGCACTCCTAGGGCTTTGCGCTACACTAGGAGAAACCTTCTAATAAGCTTTCGCAGCTTTATTATCAGTCGAGGCTGCACTGAAAGTCAATTTGTCAGTGTTTTTTGTTCAGAAATTTAATTTCGTCTTCACGATCGGGTTTCGTGTCTGAGGCTTTTGGCGATCGACCTGAATCATCGACAGTGTTTCATCCCGCTCCGGGGATCGGGTGCAGGTGAGTGGAAGCAACCGGTTGTTAGCACAAAGTATGGTAAAGATCGTCAGCTGCCGCCACGCCGGACTACGAAAGCGTAGTTCCTGCCGCCCTGCACGAGGCTATACAAGAGTCAAACTCTGGGCTGCACCCAGGGATTCATGAACATGTAAACCTCACGATTCGTTACGCCATATGGGTTTCCTGGCTCGTGCTAACCGCGCCACCTCTGAACCCGCAACTTCCTTTGTAAAACGAGTCAATTTGTGACTAATCGATCGGTTATGTTATCGATTATTCGAACTTATCACAAGTTAACGAGGCCAAATGACGTCGATCATAATTGAAGCTCGATACATGCGGTTCGCGTGGCTGGTTCGCCTCCGCTTCTTGGCCTCATCATCTTCGAGGCTTCGATTACAGCTGTTTGTTAAATCGAAGCAACCCCGAGATCGCGTGTTCGTCAAGAATTACTGGGATCAGAGTGAAAGCCTAGATTTCACGGAGTTGCAGCTGCCTCGACCGACTCACGTCATCTGAAGGATATGGAGGAACGATTTTCTGTCATTCTCGGTTTGACGTGAAGAGAAGAAATCTTCAGCCGATGATCGGGAAAAACGAAATAACAACGATTCCCAAGACAAAAAACAGCCTATGGCCACGAATTAAGCTGCAGGGATAACTTCCACCGTTTAGGCACGATGACCGCAAAACTCTGACTCCAGTTCCCTGCAGAACGATCGGAAATTCGATGAACATTGGATTGCGGTTGAGATGTTGATCACCGTAAGCGGTGTCCACCTCCTGTAATGAGTTTGTCAAACTATTCCGGGGGTGACTGGGTGGCTTTAGTCACATCAGAAATACCCGGTTCCGCAGCCACCGCGCTCGATATTGCACCGCTGTATCCGGCCACTCCGCAAAGTTACTGAATTCCTATACGTGCTGCAGGTAGGTACCTACTTTCATTATTTGCAAACAGCTCGATACCAGTGGTTCATGCTACTGCTGCTGCTACTGCGGGAACTAGTTTGAACCCAAGTTAAGTTCAACGATCATTAAAACTCCGAGTTAGAATCGTACCAAATGTAGTAGCGATACAACGTGAACCGATGGATGGAATCTGACATCGATGAACATCGTATTTCGTGCTGCATCTGACTTTTTCAAAAATCACTTGTCGTAAGGTTTCAGGCATACGGTTGATCCGATTATGTCTTCCAACGTCTCATTTTCCTCGGAGAGCAACCCTTCATCGCGTGAATGAGGGAAATTGAAAACCAACATTTTTGGACCATGTTGCCAGCAAAAGAGTGACTAACCATAACTCTTCACAGGATTTTTTTTCTCAGTTTCCCTCATTCGCATGACAAGTGATTTTTGAGAAAGTCAATTTTTCGATGTGTAATGAACTTTGGATGAGATATTAATAATTTTCGGAGCATGTTGAATCACGGTGTACTGGTCCCCTTAAGAGCGAAATCGTCATGGCCTGCGGTCCCAATCAGCAAACAGAACGTTGAGACGGATGGCTTCTGGGGCTCAGGGCCAATTCGAACCAATCCAATCCAATTGGGGATTATCGATCGGAAGCTGAGGGAAAGCGGCGAGGCCTAATCTGACCTAACTTAACTCAATGTTATACGCGCGTTGCCAAACCATGGGCATGACAATCCGGACCCGCTTTTTTACCGAACCTCTTCGAAGTTTAACCCCTCGGATATCCCGGGTACAAAGGAATAGCGACCATGCCGCGACTCTTGAGCGGAACACCCCGATTTATCGCGTGGGGTACATAATTTATATCGAGTCTGGGAATAGAAGAGATTTGCATCAAAGGAGACGCTGATCGATCTGGATCAGATCACATTTGTTGATCCGAGACACTCGGACTTGCGATGAAGCTGAAGGTAGTAGCCGTACATTTCGAACTTCTCCTGAATGAAATGACATAGCAGAGATTCATGTCTTTGTTTGTGTAAAAGTATTCACTTTACATAATATTTCAGAAAATGTTAATACTCGGGGCGCATGGTCTGACTTTAATTAAATCCAGCACTTTTGTCTGCTAACTGTGGGTCCAAATTCATGACTTACAGAGGATTCGTTCGGTGGAACGAACCTTTAGCATGATTAGAAATGTTGTTTTAACGTTGAGAAAATCTCTGGGATTATCTTTATCCGGATCGTACGAACGAACTCTGACCTTAACCTCGGACTCACCCCTATACTTAGCCACATGGCTACGGCGATAACTCGGACTATGTACTTAACACACATTTTACAAACTGAATAACACGTTATCAGGTTACGGTTTGTTAGTCCAGTTTCTCGGTAACAAGTGGTCAGCGCCCTTAACTTCGTCCCGGCCAAATTTTTTATGAAACTTGCCATATTTTTCTCTTTTGGGAATGCCGTGCACAAAAATTCTACTAGTCATGTACCTACACGTGGTAGAATTTATTTCAACCCCTATTCCAAGTAGGGAACGGTAAGAGGTGACGCATCATTCACGCATTTTGGAACATTTTCGCTTACGAGGCAGGAATATAACAGTTCCGCTAATCGCACCGATGTCATTCCAAGCCACGAACCCAAAGAATCTTCGGGCCTAAGTCGGACGTGACCCGGATAGGAGAAGAGTTTCTTTTTGAAGCCTGTCAAAATCATCATAGTCACAAGAATTTTAGGGGACTTGGCAGGCTATGACTGCTGAAAATTTGGGGTAAAAATCCAAATGCCGTTGATGAAAAATTGAAGAAAAATACGAAATTTTTGTCAGTTTCAAATTGTTTGTCACATTTTTTCCGATAATAATCAATGGTATGCGTTAAAAAAAATTATCAACTAAGGGAGATACTCTAGTATTGAAGAGGCCCGCGGATTGCTCCCTTATTGCCACGATTCCAAGTACCCGAATGCAAATTTTTGCGGTTTTCAAACGACGTTCCATTCAAGGGTTTCGTCTCCCTATACTATTGAACCGAAAAATTTGAGAAAAACACAAAAATTAGGAAAATGGCGGCTCTATTATAAAAAAAAACTCTGAAAATTTGCCACATTAATCGTTATGTCAGTACCAAAAATTATTTTTTATCTACAGACGTCGGTTCAATCTGTGGAACTCAAGTCGATATCTCGAGTTATCGTGACAAAACTAACAGAAAAAGTAATTTCGAAAAAAACACGTTTAAAGTTCGGGCGTAGTGTTACTGTAGAAAACTGTGACTCGTGTAGAACCGGTCGCGCAACTTATCTCACACTTTTGGCTCTCCTAAGCTAAATTTTGCGAATTTTTCAGTTACGTTTGTGCCAAAACGTTCGTAAAATATTGTACTGATACAGTAGATGAAGGAAAAGAAGCTATTTTTTCAAATCCAGGTCCTGCCTAGACCCCTTAAAGTGCACTTGGACTTCTGCTTGGGGCTGAGCAAAAGTGATCCTCTAGGAAGATTGACCGTCGACCTCAGAGCGCGACCGTACCTACGGTGTGAGTTTTGAACCTATGTGCATAGAGCTAAACCCACCACGTTTACCGGGTAAGCACAATAGAATATTCCACGCGCGAGTGTGTGCTCTGCACGTCTGCAGTATAAGGTGGGCGTGTGCATTCGGTGCAGTGATTGTCTGTGTGATGCGAGGTACCGTACGGCATGCAGTGGTCCTGACGATCCCCGAGACTTTCATCTGCTCTTGCGATTCGCAAAGTTGATCGATATCGCGAGTTTTCCAACAAATTTGAGAAAACTTTGCTTCCCATCAGGTTTCGAATATTGAATAAATTCAAATTCGCGTAACGCGTCGACAGTCGCTATGCATGCGAAACTAAGAGACGAGGACAAAGCTTTACGCGACGGGGTAAAAACACCACGCGTCTAATGCGCTGTATTTCATTATACATACGCGACATATCCGTGGATTCTGAAGAACCCGCGAGATAAAGCGAGAGAAGAAATGAGTGGAAAAATAAAGAGCGAAGATCGTACGTCTGCTCGTCTGTCTGCACGCGCGCGTGTATTGCGTGTGACGATGCATAGATACGCATAGCAAGCACGCGTGTGTCGAGTCACTCGATTCGAATGCACCGTGGGGCCCACCGCCTCTGCCTCTGCCTCTGCCACTGCTCTGCTACGCTGTGCTATGCCGTGTGTAGTGTTTCTCTCCTGATGCAGGCAGGACAAAATATATACGACTCGATGCAGAGAGGCGGGGTACTCGAGTCGAGGAGCCGGCTGCTGCTGCTGCTGCTGCCTTTGCTACAACGTTCTCTTAGGTCCTCTTTTAACACTGCTCCACCAGTGATGGTTGTACGAAATAAAAGCTATACATATACAGGAGACCCTGAAACTTAACAGACATTTTCATGCATAACGTAATGAAACAAAGTTTTCTTTTTTTTTCCAAGGGATAGACGCCCCGGTTTCTGACCCCTTGGCCTTTTTTTTACTTTATTCTACAATATCACGACCAGCTGATGAAAAATAATTATTGAGAAGGCAAGTTAAAGCATTTATAGTGTATAAGAAAGCGGGTCCTTATGGTTTTTTGTTTATTTCAGCATTGCGCTAGTTTCTGACCCCTAGATTCACGAGAGACATAAGCTCAATAGTTTTTATTTGTTTTTTTTTCCGCGAAGACGTTCACTTCGTTGAATCAGACACCCATTCGACTTGGTCAACGTGAATATTTGTTACATTTATACTAGGGTAGCAGTAGGGTCAGAAACTAGAAGCTGCACTAGGCTCGAATGGAAAATTATTATTAACTTATTAATCGAATTTGAGATTGAAAAGATGATCGTTTCTCGCCTAAAAAGTATCAAGTCGTCGAATGAAACCCATAATTGCCGATTACATGTAATTTTCTCTGATTAAAACAGGATAAACCTTATCTGAAATCCTTAAAATGTCAGAAACTGGCTCTTTTACCTTAAATTAGCCAAAAAGCTTCGAGTTATGAAGGCGGAATGCGAAGGTAGGGTATGGATCGACAACGCGGCCTTGACTATTCGCCATTGAAACATCTCGGAAATTGAACCGATAAATTTTCGTTACCATAAATCGTGTTTCTCCGGCGCCTAGTCACGAGCCAAGATCCTTCACGTCCACGGCCCTGGCCGTGGTCCTGTCCCTCGCCCTGCCATCCCTCTCTGCTTCCCCGGAGCCGGAGCCGGAGAACCGGGGTAAATGGTGGTTAAAGAAAAGTCGGTAGGTGTTTATTCCCCACGAGAGATTTCCATTTTCACCTTGCGTTCGTGCCAGAATTTCAAACCGACCCCGGAGCCAATGTATACCAAAGTGCCTTTACCTTTTTTATGTATATATATATATGTATATAATATAACCTTAGCTATGTACGCCAAAGTTCTCGCAATTCTCTTTACTTTTTACACGAGAAACTGAAAGCCGGATGATAAAGGGTAACGATTTTTAAAACCCCTCTTGGTTCCACATTTCGTCTTTCGAATAGTCCGGACCGCGGCTACATACAGAATTCGCAGACACTTTCCTCGTGAAGAAATAAAAGATGTGGAAATCCAAAATGGTAACGAACGAAAATTTAATTGCGTTTAAAATATCGTGTGAATCCAGCAGTGAGATTGTTAATGTAGATAGACTTTTGTATACTCCTCGAAGGCAATGAACACACATACGCTGTGTTAAAAACGATTATTTTCCTCTTTCAAAAATATCTGCGCTTATTATTAACGATGAACGTCGGTCTATGAATAGAAAATAAAAAAGCTCCGAACGAGTGTTTAATGGACGCGATCTCCTCGGAGCTTGAAGGTGCTCCGGGATATCTTGACGTTAATTAATTTCGTTATATCAACTTTGACTTCTCGGGCGAAGAGGAGCCAGAATGTGCAGTCTCGAAGTCATATTCCGAATCTTTGATGAAATATCGTGTCTCCAACCACGTGGCAAGAAATGAAATAACGTGGCTCATTGACAGACGGTGATGATTACTGCAAGCATGGAAAATCGTTTCTACTGAGAGAAAAGGGGAGGTTTTATCCTCTCTCAAAATTATATATCTGGCCATGCGTTAAAAATTATCCCTGCCGTAAAGTAAATTCCCCGCTTCAGCCTCATCCACCTCTTTAATTCGACCCTGGACTCTGGATGGTTATGGTCCTCTTTCATCCCGTAAGAAGAAGTATAAAAATAAAACGCATGCACTTAACTGAGAGTACTCGAAGCGGCGCCTCGTTGAAAGAGACGTCTATACGCGGAGGCGAGTCTAACGACGAGGAGTGTTGAAAAAAGTCAAATAATAATAATAATAATCATAATATAAAAAAATCGATTCCGAGTAAATTCGAGTTTGATATTTCCGTATCACGTTCAAGATACTCTCTGCAGCGTACACGTACAGAGTTTTCTGATCGATAGTGATACGCAAAGGGGCGCGGAGAGGAGGAGAAAAAGTACGATGGGTGAGGAGAAAAGTTGTGACAGGGAAAGACCAATGGCAATCTGGTCGCGATATCTCTGCAGGCTGCACAGTGTCGTAAATCGAATCTAACCAGGCAACTGACGGTGTGCCGGGGCTGTAATAACCATCGGCTTCATTATTAGGTCCGAAGTATACCTAAGTATAAGGTTTAAAGCACAAGCGCAACTACAACCGCAGGGTTTTTTGAGCTTTCTTGCTTTTTAGATATTTACCCTGTTCTCGACTTAACGGCTCCTCTCCTCCCTCGTACACCTTACGTCAGTTTACTGTAATGATGACGTAGGCTACTTTTAAACGACTTATTACACCCCGTCACTCTTATCTTTTTTCTTTTTACTCCCGCTGTGAGGTACTTATTCTTTGCCCTCGTGCAACTAACTTCGCTCTTTTTTATTCACCTCTCGAGATTTAACGATTTTTTTCTCCATTATGCGAAGACGTTTCCTTCTTTTTTTAGCATTAAAAATTCTTCTATTTTCAGGCTAACAGTGAGGTACATGGGATCGAATGTTGAAATGCAAGAACAATGCGTGCGATGCGTTACGGAAGTTACCAACAATGCGGATGAAATAAGTTTGCAAAATACAACATATGGCAAAAGACGAAAGATGGAAAAAGATTATGGATGGTCGATCTGTCAGACTTGGAATTTTTAAAAACTTCATTTCAAGCGAATTCGAATGAAAATGCGGCAAATACAAATATATCAAAACCAAATGATTGATAGTGTTTTCAAGTATTGCAACTATTACTCGAATTATTCTAGTGAAAAAAGGAAATACGGTAGTTGTTAGTTTAGCAGGGACCGTGTATATGACAAACATGTGGTCGTAGAATACAGTAACCGTCACCAAGTGCCATAGTTTTATTACTATGCCTGCTTATTGAGGATCATCAAACTGGCGCACGGTAAAGAATCCTAGGAAGCCATATAATTGCTGATAGTAGCGATAACTACGTGCCGTGATCTTCGTTACTTTGGACATGGCAAAGGCTACTATGTTTCTAGAACAAAAATTTGCTTTCTGTACATAAAGTTTCATGTAGTTTCGATGTAAACTACATGATGCACCTTATAAAATATCTAAAGAGTCAAAACTTCTAAAAGTAATTTTTTTCACACTTTAGAATATCTTTCAAACGATTTTAGAAAAACTTTTTTTGCCTATGTGATGCACGAAATAAAATCTGCTGGGGGAGCCGATTTCAGTTTTTTAGATCTCAAACTGTTCGGTAAAGAAGCCTTTTTGAAATGAACAGAGAATTTTTTGATTCGAAGAAAATTGTACTGGATATTCATAATTGTAGCAAATAAAACAACGTTTTTCTGTTTTCATACGTTATATTTTTCATGATAAATCGAGTGAATAAAAAGTTTATCAAAAGGTTTTGGTTGTACATTCTGAAAAATGCCCTTTAATGATGAACAGTTTGACACCAGAAAATCTAAACTCGATCTATCGTAGAAAAAATTAAGAATATGTTTCATGCGAAACCCATAAAAATTAGTTTCTACTCCTTTTTTTTCATTTTAAAGTTCATGTTATGAACATTTTGTAAAATGTTTGAATAACACATATATTTCTTCTGTAAAACGACCCAATCATACCGTTTGACAATTATATAATGAAAATTATATCAAATTAAACATGCAATTTTCAAGTGATTGCTATTACACCTTTCCAATGACGTCGAGAGTGGAATTAATGCACCTGTTCATCCAGTAAAAGTTTAAGACTAACGGAATTGTGTATAAAATTGACAGAAATACTTTTTTGATTTGGATATATTAAAGATTCTTCAAGAATCGAATAATCTTGTGTGTAGGTATTGAATTTTGATAAAACTTCTCTACTCCGTCTTTCTTCTATCTATCGGCATGAAATCACGTTTCTGCGTTTTTTCTTATCGTATTTTTTTTTCTGTCGTAAAACAAGAGAGCTCTTCGTTTATTCTACTCCGTGGGCACGCATATACACGTAGTTTTATCGCAGCCCGCACGCCATGCCAGGCGGATAGCTGGCACCGATTTGTACCCTGCCCGACCAGTGTCTGCCGCTACCACTTACAACCCGAACGAAGTTTTCCGCTCGATTCTTTGACGCGGTGCTGATTTTATCAGCTTTTATTTCGTATTATCGTCTGATCAAAAGGAAAAATGATACCGATAACCCGGTTTTAAATTTAGGGTAACGCACGCCGAAATCCACTCGGCTAAATACGGTCTGCGGTTCAACCACATCGCATCTGGCCCGGCTGTTGCTACTCGAAAGAGTCGATTGCTCTTGCTTTATGGACCGTGGTTTCAGATACGAGACTTTTGTGGGAGCTTCATGGCCAATACGAGATACAAAACAGCTCGAGTTTTACATTCATATGTATATATTTAGAAAAGCTGCGATTTACGCTCCGATGCACACTCCGGCTCTTCTCGGAGAGCTAAATTTCCACCTACGTAACGTAACGTAACGTTCGGCTTCGGTATTTCAACGATCAGCCCTTTGTGAAAATCTTTCTCGGAACACGCCGTCATTTTTAGATACATTTATTTTTTGATCGTTCAAATTCTGAGAATATCTTTGACAAGAGGGCCAATTTGACATTTTCCTTTCAGTCTGTTTCATCCACTTTTTCCACGGGCACGAGGCAGTACGTTTGAAAGCTCGAATAGTTTGCTCGGTTGAATATGAGCGAATCCAGCTTCTCTGAAATTTGTATATATGTATATACTGTAAAACGAACGAGATACTTGTAGCATAACGGGGTGTACGTTTCGAGCGAAATTGCCGTTCACGACAATGCGCATGTCCTATTTCCAGCGATGAAAAAAAAATACCTTCTGTCTTTAAAAATGGCAGGAATCGATATTTTTTAAACCGCCAAGCTCATACCCATCCATTCCTCTAATCCCTATGAGGCGGAAAAAATAAAATAAAATTAGCATCGAGATGTGCCTGACCCGTGCGGCTTCCTACTACACAAAATAATCGCGTGGGACCTCGTAAAAACTAGCGTCGCGAACTCAAAACCAAACATTCTACAGTAGAAGGAAAAAGAGCGAGCTTTTTTCGACATATTTTTCTTCTTCCATTTTTATTTCTCACACAATCCTCCGAAAATTGGAGCGTTCAAATTTCGAGTCCTATTTTCTAGCGACCGAGGGCTGGCCGCCCCACGGCGACGGTCGCAAGTTCCGGGACGTCGTTGACTAAGGTAACGCAGTGTTCGTGGGCGGTAGGTTACCGACCGCGAAACCGTCCATAGACGGGCTTGTTTAAGCCGCAAACTCATTTACCACCCCTGCCGCGGCGATATCCACCCTTGAGGAAGCCTCCTTTGACTCTCGGTGTCAAAGTGTTTCTTCTCCATGGGTTGAAATACCTCTTGTTTATTTTCTCTCTGTTAGAGATACAATTCTTTCTTATCTCTTCGTCTCAGATCTTTGACCCCTTCTCTTACACCCCTGGAATAATTAGTTCTGCAAGCTTTAGCGCTTTCAACTTCTTCAATTAGTCAAACTTAATACCCCAGATTGAGAGAAGAAGGAAATCGTCGAGCATCTTCGATCGTTGTAGCCTCAAGAAGGAAATGATTAGTAGGCAGATATGTATGCAGATACTAACCAAAGCCTGTTTGCGTCTGTTGCATTCTTCGGAGATATGAGAAAGAGGCAAGAAAAAATCCAGGGTGCAACGAGATTGCGGTGTGTAGGAGAATAAGGCTCGAAAAATATACGTAAATAAGAGAAAACTTTCGACTTTCGACCCAGAGAAGATGAAAAGATGCAAAATAATACGGAGGTGGAGGGAACACCGTCTTCATCACGTGAGATTAAAACTCAAAGGACCCTGCACTGAGAGAATGTCATGGAAATAGATACGCGCGATACGCGAGTCTCACAAAGCCTGAAGGATATACGGAAATACCGAGGGGTGAATCACAAGGGAGATGTGGTGTACAGGGAGTAGGAAATATTGGGAGATATTGGGAGATATTGGGAGATATCGGGAAATATTGGGAAATTTTAGGAGATTTCGGAAGATATTGGGAGATATTGGGAGATATCGGAAAATATTGGGAAATTTTAAGAGATTTCGGAAGATATTGGGAGATATTGGGAGATATTGGGAGATATCGGGAGATATTGGGCAATTTTCGGATTTATATTGAAAATTATCAGGAGATATCGTGGGAGATATTGGGAGATATTGAGATGAAGGAGATGTGGTCTACACATTTTCGCTTGTGATTCACCCCTCGGCAAATACAAAATGAGAAACAAGCACCAAAATTCCTGGAACCTGAGACTTGCGGCTGTGCATAAGACGTACATACGTCGTTGATGAGGGTGGAATTTGAGTTCGCCCATATTCACCCTCGTTTGACGCAAAGGGTTGTATGGCGTGAATGGTTAGTGAACTGGACGCTCATCTCCTGATCTGTTCAAAATTGATAAAATGGAATTGCTAACGAGGTGCATGTAATGGGGGTAAAATAATCTGCTCGTAGAATATGAATTCCCATCCCCCTTCCGTGCCTCGTTTCATCTCCGTGTAGCTGACTCTGTGCGTAATTGGGACGCCCGAATCAGCACGACCAGCTGTAATTTTCAAAGCACCCCATCGTGACAACACCGTGTCCCGGGGGCGACCCTGACCTCAAGGTTCCCGGGATGAGCGTGGGGGCGACTACTCTTTGAACGTCAGGTATTTCGGGTACCCACATTTCACTTTAAGTGTACATACGTACTCGGTGCTCCGTACTGCACTAGTGACAAACGTCTGGTATATCTTATTCACACTGGCTCAACATCAGTTGGCAGAGTCAACGGTGTTTCATTAACCCCAGTGGGTTAGGATACCCCAGGCGAGGCATTAAGTACGAGGTTTTTGCTGTAAAAAGAAAGAAAAAAAGCCTGTCGTGAATTTACTTAATTTTATTGGGAGTTTTAATCCACAAAGTGGAGTAAAGCACGCCTCCTGTACACTGAGGGGGTAGAGACAACCTTTGGAGCCTCAAAAATGTGCTACATTTGAAAATTGATTCGGGAAGTGATGAATGAAGGTGGGGAAAAGTTTTTTGATTCAATTTTCTTTCTTATTTTATTGCCTTGGACACCAAAGTTATGGCTCTGAATATTTGTTTGTAAACCAATCTACAGATTTGGATAAAAATTCGAGGAGAGATGCCCAAAACTGTTATCTACAATGTGACCGAACCGAGTTTGGGAATAACAAAAGTTGGACAAGTTAGGCCTAGGAATGCAATTTTGCTACTTTTGTTTAACATAAAATGTTTAATAACTCAGTTTTGGCAGTAGATATCAAAAATCGGTTCGAATAAGGATGGTCCAGGGTTTAAGTCCATGAATCTCGTGTTCGTGAACATATCATATTTGTTTCATCTTCAAATCAAAGGCAATAAATTAACAAAGAAAATCGATAAAAATTCTCCTCTTCGACGTTATGAAATATCATATAATATCTTTAAGGCTTCAATTATGGTTGTCTACCCCTTGAGTAAATTAATAAACAATTTCGTATTTATCCTGTCAAAGTTTAGGAAACTTGGGAAGTTGGATGTAAATTTGAAGAACATGCTTAGCGATTCACTTTGCTGCGTCGTGGTTTTAATCCTGAAACACTTTTGCACATATATAATGTGCTGATTTTCCTGTCAATGGAAAACGGTGAAATTGAATCTGCTGAACGCTATTTTCTTCCTCATCAAGAAGCGAAAATCTTAATGTAGTTACGAGTCTCATTATTCCTTCGATTTTCTACTTCATATTCACTCTTATCAAGTGTTTGGCAAAAGAAAAAATAAGGGTTGTTCGGGAATGAAAAGTCTTATTGAAATTCAACTTTTTCACAAATATCTCGATCCAATTACAGTTCGACGACGAAGTTGTTGGTATCCGAAATACTTGCGTCGGAAATAATGATGTGAAAAGAATTCTTCAAGGGTTAATCATTATATCTGATAAGTATAGCAGCTATATCATTTTCTTTGGTAGTTTCTGCGTCTTCTCTTTCAGCGTATACCCTGCACGTCGTTTCACGGTTTGAAAACTAAGTTAAAATTTATATATTCCGTACTTTGAAACTTTTTAGCGTTTCGTCTTCGCCTCGTGTAATATCTCTCGAGGATATTTTATCCACCTTGAGGTCGTCGAGAGAGTTTTCCGCAAGTTCATCACCAAGATTGGCTTTCACACCGTTACACAAATACCATTGGGGGCTAGATCCCAACATTTCATACAATGTCCCTTGATTTGTGTTACGTTACTTCCATCGAGCATTAAACTGGCAACGAGCCACTTAAATATCGTCTTCTGCACTTTGAGCTTCATTTTACTCGCCAAAAATAGCGAAATATAAATTTATGCCAGGTTCTGCACAGTTTTTCTTTCTCTTTTTATTTCTTTCGCCTACTGATCAATACCAAGCGCCAGGCATCCAGCAGCCATCCGATTATTACGTTACAAAATATCGATCGATAGTTATTGAATTGTGTGTCAGACCTCAGACCGCGAACAATGGCGGTGGTATAAACTCGTGGATTAATTGACTGGCTATGGGAATAATTAACGGATATTTGATCTCCCCTGTCTTTGGTTGTATTAATAATAGTTATACCGTTTCGAAATTTGCCCTATGGTTTCCCTCGATTATTGTCGCTATTCCACGTATTTCATCCTTCATTCTGTCTATCGTACTTGAATATAATCCAAGTAGGAGCCACTCAAAAGGGCAAACATTTCTATTCGCTAGGAGGTTTTAAGTGCGACTAGGCAAGAGAAGAGTGTGGATATAAAGGATGAAAAACAAGAGGAAAATCAACCCGAACCCCGGCACATCCTAGCCCGACCCCTAATCCTCACTCAACTATCCACTCTTCTTTAATCCACGGCCTCCAGCGCAGTTTCTTTTTCTCCTCTCAATCCTCGTGCTCTCGGAGTCTCTGAATTTCTTTTCTAGTTTCATATCCACGTTCATCCGGAGCGAGCTTCTGGTCGCACTCAGAGCCTCGCGGAAGTATGAAGTTATATTTTCAAGATATTATCACAACTAGGTTAAATTCCCCATTAAAATAACTGGCTAGATGAAGCCTTCTTACACCAGGCTCATTTAACGCGGAGGAAATACATTTTCACAGCTTCCTCTCTCGACCCGTGAATTTTCGCAATTAAAATAGTTTCAGATAATTTGTACCGTTTTAATTTTCCCAGCTTTTATTACCGCAGAGATATTTTCCGTATCAGAACGCAGATTTCTTCGTTCCGCGAAAAGCTCGGCTTTGAAACTTTTTAGTTTACTGAAATCTGAGTAAGGGAAGTTTAATCAGAGACTCGAGTGCGAAGAGGTGATACGCGGGATGCTAGTAGGCAGAGTGAGACCTACTTTTCATTCGCACCATTCTAAGGAATCAACCTCGCGGGGCTTTTATAGCGCGTTTCAGTTTCTGAGTTGACAACAATGGCCCTCCGTACATTGTCTATGCGATTTTATTGTTCGAGTTTTGAATGGAGGGAGCCTCGGAGCCAACTTGAAACTCCTACCGGAAGTAGCTCGGCGTCCCCCATACTAGCCCGGGGCGAAGCCCCCCCGCGTTATTCCAGATGCCCAACTGAACCCAGAAGCGAACTCCTAAGATTCTGCAAACTTCAAACCAATCGGCGATCCGGAGCTCCTATTACCACAAATTCAATATTATCCTTACCCCAAGTTCGCATAAAGCAGGGGAAACTTGGATCTCGATTTTTACAAAACGCGGTCGAAGCCCTGTGTCAAAAAATGGTATATTATGCACCAAGGGAAGGAAGCAGGCGTTTTCTTGGCACATTATGGTATTTTCTACCACAGATGCATTAAAAACGAGTGAAAGTGAGGTTAGAACCATGAGAACGGCGTTCTCCGTTAGGGGCAGCACTTTCTTGGTTTATTTCACCGTTACTATGGTTACGAAAGCTTTATTTCCCTCCTGCCAAAGTTTTTTTTCCCGGTAAAAAAACTGTGAGGATTGCATTCGTAAAAAATGCAGTCATTTAAAAAAAACCCACAAATTTTAAAGTATCAAATGAAAATTCTTGAATTTTTTCATACTGATAAACTCTGAACTATTTAAGATCAGTCCAAAAATAGTTTTGGTATATCAAGAAATTATCGCACTGCAGCTGGTGACTTAGAAATTCCATACGTTGCTGGTTGCTAACGAAATCTCTGAAACTAGGCGACCGATGGACTTGAAATTTAGACACTATATTCGTAGATATGTCATCTACGACGTAGCCTACGATTTCTGCTGAAGTTTAATTAGTTCCTTAATCAACTACCTCATTAAATAAGTTTTTTTTTTCGTTACTTTTTCATCACCATTTTTCTAATTAAAATCCTTAGACTGCATTAAGACCACTCTAATCAAGGATAAGAATAATAAAGGATTCTTTCTGACTGACTCCTACACGAAATCAGCTGCAGTGCCGGTGATTAACATTTTCAGACTCCGAATAGTTGAAAAGCTCACCGCACCCCAGAGAGAATTGTAAATGATTTACATTTTTGAGGACTTCGTGCGAAATAACAAAAGTAATGAATTGTTACTTGAACATGGTTTTGGCATTCGCAGAAAAGTACTCTCGAAATTTTTTTTCACTTTTGGAAGGAATGCGGTCGGAATAACGCGCGAGTAAATGTTTTCAATTACAGTTTGGGGGGGTGGCTCGGAAAACGTGACAGCGCTCTTCACAGTTTCGTTTAATTTTTTTAATTTCTGTTTATTTTCTCCCCATTTCACGAGTTAAAAGTTCGGAAGTAATTCTTTTTTCTTCCCGTTTCGAGTGAATTAGCGGTCAGGTGAAGTTGAAGTTGAAGCTGAAGCTGAAGATCTCGAAAGGGCGAACTGCTCAGACTCCAGACTCTCTAGTTTCTATTCCCAGACGCTTGCCTCAAGGAAATTCTTATTTTCCGGTTGACTGACGAAATAAGAGGATTGCCGCCTTCCCAGCTAGCGGTAAACTCCCACTTCCCAAGCTACACCTCTCGTAGAGGCACTCTTAGCAATAACTCGATCGTCTAGCCGTCTACCGAATGTCCGCTGACGCGAGAATCCACCTGGAAAACAAATTTCTTTTCCCACCATCCGCGACTCGGCGTTTAGTCTCATAATCGTGGATGAGCTCGATTCGCGAATCGATCGATCGTCAGAATTAACTAATAGAGACGCGCGTGACGAAACTACGCCGTTTGTCATCGATGTTCGACTCCATGTTTGCACAGCGTAATTATTTACAGGAATTTAATGCGATTCGGTTTCAATCGGCATCGATCTGGCAACCTGGATAATTGCCGAGAAATCGGATAGGTCGAAGAACAACAGTTTATCGGGGCGTTAGTTATTTAATTAGAGCCATCGTATCGTGGTTAGTCGTATTGTTCGAAGGTATTTTATGCCCCGATGCGAAAAACCTACAGCTACTGGTGATGAATCCAATGAAGTTAACAATTTTATATGTAATACCATGCGCTCTATATGGTTAGTCTACGTTACAGTATATCGACGAGTATTTTACATTTAATTATGGATATACTTGATACTCGATTCTATTTAGTATAATGATATTTATTGCCTAGAATAATTAGATCAGTACAATATTAATCAATTATAATAATTATACTCGTGACGTTTGGTGATACGGTATAAGAACAAAGAATACAATATTATCGTGATAATAGAATTTCAATTTACTCACCAATTTTCTAGGACACCGACGTTTGAAAAATTTGGGGGAAAGCTTGCGGCCGCCATCTGACGTAAGAGTAGCTTTACTGCCTCACTTCCAATTCCTGTCAACCCTGACGTTACTGGAATCAGAAGAAACGAAGAACAACGTCAGCTATTTCAGAGAATCGATCATATTTCATTATTTTTTTTTCATCGAACGGTAGGTTGATCGATTTTTATTCAGATTCGCGGTTGTAATACGATAATTCAGAGTTTTTCAGTTCGAATTCGATTTTGTTTTACCTTGGCTCATTTTGTTGTTTAGTAATCAATTTTTATAAAACTTGTATAATATCCGACTGAGTATTGAAGAATCGAAAAAATTGTCACGGTGAAATCGTAGGGCATAGTTCGGCGAAGAAAATCGAGATTTTTCCTCCTTTCAATGGACTTTGAATCGAATAATTGATATCCAAGTTCTTGAGTGAGTAAGTTTAATTAATATTCAATGTTCGATCAACGCACAAGATATTATTCGTATGAATCTCCTCACATTCTGCACGGTGTGTGTGGGCTGCAGTTGCAAAACTGCTGTATGCAGGCTTGGCCAAACTTTCTACTGCATGAACTAAAATAGACGCCCTTGGAAGCGAGACGCGAGTGATACGAACATGATCGATATCAGGTAATGAGATAGACGAACCGGTTTTTGCTTCGATTTTTCTTTCATCTCCGTCAACTTTTCACTCTTTTATCACACTTTCACAACGGTATGTATACTTGAAGTAGCTCTTTTTTAGATTAATCCTTTACTGGCTTCTGTTTACCAGGAAGTTACGAGATCTGCATGAAGTAATTCACCGCAATCAACTAAGTGTTGTTCGATTGCGTGATCAGCGATTTTATGCAACTATTGTATTAGTATGGTCGAATCTGTTTCATGTAACTATGGAAACTGCGAATTATTGTAGGAATTGGGTGAACCGAACGGGGTCTATCGACTATTTGTGAACGAGCAAACATAGCTCTTACCGCATTTTATTTTCAGCTGTAGAGGCAGTACCGGACGGAATTGACAAAGCTCGATGTTTTATTCATTTCTTTCAATTTTTCTACCACGATTTTGTGTTTATTTATTTTTTTTTATTTTCTTGATTTCCGCCAGTTTCATCGGGTCACACACAGTGATCAAGGAACAAATATTTGTCCCGACAACAATGCAGAAGTATCAATTAGATTTGAATGCCTACAAATTGTATATTGAATCGAAAACGTCGAGTCCAGCAGTCGGGCGATAAATTTATAACGTATTTAATTTTCACGTTAATTTCATCAGATTCACAATATAAATTATATCAACGTTCGTTTCTCACGGCGATGAAACCAGCTTTTATTCAATATCAAAATT
Source organism: Euura saliciscinereae (assembly GCA_018420115.1). Taxonomy (NCBI): domain Eukaryota; kingdom Metazoa; phylum Arthropoda; class Insecta; order Hymenoptera; family Tenthredinidae; genus Euura; species Euura saliciscinereae. The sequence continues at coordinate 26,234 of JAFFZH010014968.1, read as the reverse complement.
CTATTTGATAGATACTTTTTCAGGGTGCGTAGCTATAATTGCGAATCGAAACAAGGTTTAATAGCTTCAGGACTTAAACACGAATAAACGAATCCAAATAGGAAACGAAATTCAAAAAACCAATTTCAAAGTCAATCGTACAGAGAGAAAATGAAAGAAGGTACATTTCCGATTGACATAAAAATGACGGCCCTAAAATACCTCGAATCCGATTCTACGGATTGAAATTTATAAAAAAAAATTCTTCCTCCACTGTTTAATCGTGGGTATATTTTTTTAATCAAGAAATAATGAGAGATAAGCTTCTCTCCGGGTAATATTTACATCGAGTAAGGGTATAAAACGGATAATGAAGGAAAGGTCGACGACGCGGCGGTTACCAGTCAAGGGTCGAACGGGGGAATAAAGGGGGGAAGGGCAGATGGAAAATGTAAATTAGCTTCTTATCGCGAGCTAATAAAGCGGTGGACCATACCGAGTAAGAATGCCGCGTCAGGGAAAATTTAACGCAAACAATGAGCCTGAATCAAGACCCCCATTAACGCTCGTCCCAGTAACTATACCCAACTCGTTAGGGTTCGTAGCTTAACAATTTCTGGACAATAAATTCTATGGGATATAATTATGAACTACACTTCATGGCACTAGACTCGGGGCCCAACTTCCCTCTGATCCATTCTAATGAAAAATTGTACAAACCAGACTCGACGTACTTTTATCACGGTGTCTCATATATCACTGACAAGAGAACCGGTTCATGTTAAATCACACGTTTCACAGATCCATGAGAATCCATAAACCCGCGTTAATTTCTCTGGGGTGGGGGAAAATAGGACCCAAGTTCGCGGTATTTTTGCGTGCGATATCCACACACAATGGTGGCAAGAGATGACGAAGGAGGAAGGGGGGTTTTGGTCGCCCCATTATCGAGTGCCGTTTTCATGCCGGATCCCTTTCTCCGACTTCCTCTCTTCTCCTTCATCCTTTCTACTCTTTTTTTTTCATCCGCAAACCACGCCACGGCGGCATCCAGCCTCCATGGTCACAATAGATTGTTCATTACTGAAAATTTCTCGTTGTGTTTCTGTGCTTGTGTTACTCCACGGATGCGTATATTCTGTGCGATTTGTGTGCGCACAAATTACAAAAGCACAATGAAGAATTATATAGCCCTGAAGATGTAAGGTGAACGGCCACGTTTTAGAAAATATAATGGTGTCAGCTGGTGAGGTTATTCAGGAATAATAAAATAAAATCGGAGGTGAAGGGTTTTATTAATACATAAACAGATACTTTTTGCCCATCAATTCGTAGAATTAAATAAGTTGTTCAAAATTGAATTTCACGCAGCTATTTTAGGGTTATTCCAATAATTATGGGACACGGACTCATAATTCTGATGCAGAATGAAGCAAATATGAATTCTGAATAAGCCGAAAGTCTTTAAATACTTTAATCAAACATACATCTTCACATAAAAACCATTGAGGATGCATACATTATATGACATGAAACTCAAGGGCTCAGAGAATGTGACACAACTGAAATAAACAGACCAAAAGGACCCAGTTTCTGATCCCTTCTAGTCTTTTAGCTGCATGTCACACTTCGCACTATCTGTTTTCGCTCCAGATTTCGGAAATTCCTTGATGATTCCTTTTTCATTAACCGGATGTGACAATATTGTAGAATTAAATTGAAAAAAGAGGTCAACTAGCGGCTCAGAAACGTAACCAGGATAAAAAAAAAAGGGCTCCTCGAAATCTAGTATCAATTTTTCAAAAGAATGGCAGTTGGAAACTGATGAAAAACATCCGAGTTGTTTGGTATCGAGTTTCGTGCAGAGATACTTGAGTCTACTTTACGTTCTAGGATTCACATATCCATGTTAACTGAAAGGAAATAATAAAAAAAAATATACACATATGAAAACCTGATACAGGGTTTTCATTGTATCGCTTTTCAGTTGTCAGGTATCATAAACCGCGCTGCAAGCTCAGGTCCACACGTGGGGGTTGCTGCTATGTCGAGGTTACCGGTTATAATAAATCTTCCCTTCCCGCGTTTGTGGTGTCACTTCGTCTCTGCTCACTTTTTACCTCGTTGTTCTCTACCGCATATTTTTCATCTCTCCCTTCCCTTCACTCATTCAAACTCACGCATCAGAATAGCTACAGAGAACTAGAAACCCGGGAACTGGGAACTGGGAACTGGGAACTGGGTCGCTACATCGCGAGTCGATCAGGTTCCAATTAATCGCGAACAAGAGCTTCCGGACGTTAGGTAGGAACATATCTCTGTATATACAGCCCGCGTAGTACGTGACCAGCAAACCATAAGCGTACACGCGCTGTTACTTTCGGCGAGGTTTTCCTTTCTTTATTTTCATCCTTTTTCCAGTATTACAGAAACAAATAAATTCGTGAGTATAACTTTGTGCAGGTTTGAAATCATTCGACCGAGGAAAAATTGACCCCAAGCATCCCTGACTGCTACCTCATAAGGCTCTGATCAAGAATGCAACGCAACTTTCTAGCACCGCCTGATCGCAAGGAATTTCGAAAAATGGTCAGGAAAAAGTCGAGGAATTTCATGGCGATACGAAATAAGACAGAAGAAAAAATTCCTAGCGATGTTTCTTTCTTCCTCGCGCGAAAATCTTAATCAATGGAAATAGTAACGATCAAACTTGCATAAATTAGAAATAAAAAAGTATTCTCAAAAATTGTTTTATTTTACCGTTGATTCAGAGCATTATTTATTACATACTTGAATAATCACTGATTCGTCCGAATTTCATTGAAGAAAAAATTACAATTGGTCAGAAAAAAAAAAACTTTTTACAGTGGCCACCATGTATAGTGGGGCGTCAGTCAGGCCCCGATTAGATTTGCTGATTAGGCTCTATGGGACCTGTTTTTGTTTGATGCGGGTTACATTTTAGAATGATTCGATAATTCTATACAATTTAATTTGCTTTACGCTCTCGTTAAACATCATGAAGTCATTTTCCTATGAATACTTAGGTCAATTATATCCTTTCATTTCCTATGTGAAAAGGAACGAGTCACCCCCACTATCCAGATGTGATTTTTCATCCAATTATTACTTTTCACAAATGGATAAAACCTGTCACAGAGACGGATTAAGCCGTCACAAAGAAAATGTCGAAGGCATTTTTCATCGTAGAGCTGCTGGATGAAACAGTGAATTTACAAAATTTCGAGTACCGATAACACAGCTGTACACAAATATTCGAGAAATTGAACAAAATTGGCTCTATATTTGTTTAATCCTCACCGCTGTCCGAGCCTCTATGTAATAATCTATCAAATATTTCACAGTTTGTGAAATGATGAAAAATTCGTCGATAATTAAAACCCCTGATCGAACTGGGAATATACAAATTCCTGTACGTATCATAATTACAGAATGGTGATAATATTCCAATAATATGCGAACAATATATAATAAATGGTACGTCAAGAATTTATACGATCATTTTTTCACCATTATAAATATTGTGTTGGATTACAAGCGCGATGATCGACCCCCAGGCCACGACGGGTAGAAATATTTCAACATTTTACCAGAAGAATTTCACCCCCTGTGTATAATATATACGTATACATATACAACGACAGAAATCCAGCGTGTGTTATTTTCTCTGCCCTCCCAGCTCATGGCGCGGGCGGTTTGATCGAGGAGCATAGCGCCGTGGCGTCTGGCGTCGCGGTATCGACGTCCCCACGGCCCCCGGGCGTCCCGACGCCCACGCAACCCACCCCTCGACACCCCCCTGCTCCCACCCCTGACCCTCGTCACTATTTTGCCGCCGTATACCCAGCTCTGCGTGTTTTCTTTCATTTTCAATGCAACGATCGTGGAAAAATTAACGGAAATTAATGGAAATTAATTTTTGGGATGAAAAATTGGATCAACGTCTCGCAGACTGTCGCGATTCTTTCCACTTAATTCAGAATCTTCAGACTCGTCAATTTTGTTATGGGACATTGAAATTGTTTGTTTCGTCGTATCCCCCTCTCGATCTTGTCGTAAAATCTCGTTTGATGGGTCTGAAAAGTTTGATAAAAACCTTTTATAACGTTCGATAAGCGATAGAGAAATCGAAAAAAGTCACGTTTTCGCGCCGTGTGCGTCAGTCGTAAGCCGGTGACGATATTAATGCAGCTGGAGGCCCTCGATTTTCGAGATCGAAACACACTTTACATTCGATGTAACAATTTCTATACGCGCATAATGTGGAGTAGCTTTTTTGCAAACTACTAACGTATGAAGTAAAAAGAAATGCGTCCAAAATCCCAATTAACAAAAATCTGTCGTGAAACGTTGAAATCTTAAACGTGGAATGTTGTTTCTGCGAGTAAAAAGTCAACGCAAAAAGTTAACAAATCAAAGTTTTTTGTTTTAATCTACCTTCGACATCCCTCCCGGTTAGAGTCGTGACGTATTTTCTCTATATTCAGACCGTAAATCACGTCCTCAAAACATTTGGACAGTCCGCCACGCTGCGGGCTCATATCGTGATACAGTTTGGACTCCTTTTCCCACGAAAAAAAAAAATAAAAAAACAAGCTTTTCCCCGGGGATCCAGGATCTTTGAATCTAAACCTTATATCATAGCGGCAGAAAACTCTCAATTTTATTCCGGAAAGATTCATGGCTCGAAGGAAATTTGAAAAGTATATCGATCACAAATAGTTGTAGATTTTAGCTTTCTGTATTCAAAATTGCAGGAGTAATTCATTTTTTTCATTTTTTTCAAGCAATTGTGTCCGCTGAGAATTGTTCGTTATTTTTCGCAAAAACCGCAACTCAGATAATTATCTGGGAATAAAATGAGAGGTTGTATTGTTTATCGGCAAGATTCGTGGTTATAACTTACTTGCGAGTATCTTCGATGATTTTTTTTTCCTGCCAATTAAATTTTATCGCTGATGCTGAACTCGCCGACTGACTTCTCTCTTCTGTTCTGTATTTTTGTTTCTCATTTTTTTTGTCTCTACATATACAGATTACTTTCCCATTTATTCTTCATATTTCTTTCGCGCAGTGAAGTAACAAGTTGCTCGAAGTAAAAATACGTCAAGCTCAAGTTGTTACCAAAGAAGAATTAAATTCGGTCTTTTGTTCAAAGAGAAAATAAAAATTGATCCCTGGTTCCCCGACCGTGACCGAGGTCAACGATTACTTCCACCTTCTCGCACCCGAATCGTTACCCACTCGATTCCTCCAGCTTCCCGCTTTCAATTCACTCCGTAAAATCCGAGAATGATTAGAAAGACCCGGAAGGATGTCATCGCGGAATCGAGGTCAAAGATTCGCTATGACGTCTCTGCATCGTCGAAATGCAAATCCTCTATTCGGCGTCTTCGTCAGACGGCATCGTAACCAGAAGTTCTATATTTTTTTTTCTCCATTTTTTCTTCCTTTTGGGTATTATTAAACATAGGATCGGCGCCAGGGTGGCTATTTCATCCCCCACCGGTAGTTGGTAACCTTCCAACTATCCTCAGACTTCCTTGGCCCAGGTTCAAAGCGTTAAGCTCCGTTCGCATTACTAGAACTTTTACTTTAAACTTTGAATGAACGAGAACTTTGGGAATATCAGCCACGCGGAGGCCATTGCTAATTCCACACCCCTGCCATAGCTGCTTCTTCCCTCTTCAGGGAAATGATATTCGGGCAATGTTCCACCTGGCTATAATTAACTGAGGCCAAAAACTGCGGTTTGGAAGTTTCAATATCTCGCGTTTGTTTAATTAGGGTTAATTCGACCCTTTGGTTTATTCTCGCTGCGATTATCTTTGTTTGAACGAATTAATGCCGAGATTTTTCGAGTCAGCTCTGCCCCTTCGGCGATCTATTTCAGATGTCGACCTCGTCTGCAGATTTGGCTAGTCGAACGGGCGCCGTTAAAGACCCGCCAAATCCGGGCAGACACCGTATCGCCTGATAAAGCGACGCTAGAGTGGTACAAAAATCACTGAAATATCTAAAACCGAATGAAGAATCCTTCGCAAAATTGTATTGCACGGGTAAATAATTGCGTAAAAAATAAGGAGTGCAGTCGACCGCGGGGCTGGGTGCAGCAGTCAGAGGGTAAAGAGAAAGAGAGAGAGAGGGAGGGAGGAGTTTATTAATTCTTAGTTTGCTAATTGGATTACTCTTGATTTAATTGGCGTAATAAAAACATTGAATCTAGAAACGAACCCGCAGAACTTTGCCTCCAACTTTTGTTCGCGTTTCACGAAGCTGGGTGGATAATACCAGATTATCCCCTGAAGTTCATATAGACCGAACGGTGTTTTTTTTTTTTTAGAGGAAAAAAGAAAATTTCACTTTCTCAATCGCAAATTAATGTCGGATCAAACATTGGCGTGATTATTGCGAAAGATTATCCATTAAAAAACAATATATTCAAATTCGAATCAGCAAAAAGGGTTCGAAAGTAGAAAATTTATAGAAGAAGTCGAGTCTGTCTAGAAAATTGATGGGTTTCAAGTGCCACGGGAGTAGAGCTTGCGAAAAGCAGCGATGAAAACGGTGGTCACTATTGTAGCGAAACAGATCGTCCAGAGACCCAGAACAAGATTCGAATCTGTATTTGTAATGGAATCCTTTAAAATCACACAGAACAGATTCTCGATACTTTGAAATATTGAACTTTATATGAAATTGTACTTTTTTTTTAACGATTTTCATTTTTGTCTTCTAATATGAAGATAGATTAAAGAAGACAGATTAAAGAATAGAAAGAAAGAATTTTCTGTGACTTTGGCTCATCTTCTTCACTGAACTATTTCCTACGATTTCACTGTGACAATTTTTAATTTCTTCAATACTGAGTCGGATATTGCTATTCAATTATACAATTCGATGTCGAGGTTATCTTACAAAATTAATTACTAAACAATAAAACATTATTAAAAGATTGTTTCATGGTAAAAAGGTGGAACTAAATCGAAAAATCTGATCGATTTTTCTTCATTCTGAAGAACTTGGAATTAAAAATTGAAAAATTTATATCTAAGCTATTGTTAATAATTTTAAGGTTATTTCTTCGAGTGAATCTCATTACTATTACCGCGTACATTATTGCTTAGTAAAGTACTGATTCGAGTGTATGAACTTTGCTTGGCTTGTTTCTAGTTCTACTAAATTATGCGGGTGAGATACGAGTTTCAAAAGCCGCAGTGCTCTCTGACCCTTTGATATCAATCAAACCACGTACTTTGGCTTCGTGTCCGCATATCGGCCTCTGGCTCGCTTTCGGAGGAGACAAAAAAAAAACACAAAATATAATACCCAGTGATTCGTGTAAGGGATGTTTATCCAACGAATTTATCTCGGTACCCACGAAGTTGTTTAACGGTATAAATTTATCTCGACGAGTATTTCGTTTTTGTGTTCAATCTCTGCGTCTTATACATAAATTTAGGGGGTCACGCGATCGAATTCCGCACATGTTTGATCTCAGAGTTGATATTCCCCTCGAGTCCACATGGGAGTGGTGAATAAATCAAAATTCTAACCCCGCCGTATACGAATATGATCATCATGTTTACTCAGTCATTTGAAAGTAAAAAAAGACAAGGTAAAAAAAAAACTACACTTTCGCATTTCTCGAGTGTTAACGACCCCATTTGTTTATCAGAATACTAAACGTCTCCGCGACGTCCGACGACGGTGAACGAGCCGTGAATCAAATCTAGTGTACAGGAAGAGCGGGGTGTTGGCGCGTTGTCATTATCGCGTGTCGCGAAATCTCTGCTTCGTTACGCGTTCGCATTATATCCCCAACGTTATGCAGATAGCTTAGTGTGTGGCATGTAGACATGTACACTCTGGCACACTGGCACCTACACATCTAACTTGCCAGCTTGCGAGGCACCTAAGTCCTCGACTGAACTTCGCCAGTTTGCAGCTTCACACCGTTAAAACGACCACCGAACTACCAGACGTAAATATAGGCGATATCGTGGACCGAATGCAGCCAAGAGGAGATGAGACGAAAACAGAAACATTTAAGCTCACGTCCACTGAAAAAAGTAGCTATTGGTCGCAGATGGATGGGGATTTTTAAAGCCCAAGATGGGATTTGACAAACAACGAGATACACAGAGAAGTAAAACTGATTTGACAGGTCGTTTAGGACGATGAATTGATTATGAAATGAAACGCAAAATTTGAGACTAAAATAGTCATAATTGAAAAAGTTATTCACATCTCCGAAGCAAAAACTGTAATCTATAAGATAACCTGTACGATCTTCGGTATTATTTAGACCCAAATTTAGTGATAAGAAATCGCAATGGGAAAATAACATCAAGGCTAATCATAAGAGATCAGAGAGAGAGAGGGAAGGGGAGAGGTTGAGAATGTATAGGGTGCGGTTTTTGAGGTGAGGTTGAAGCCTGAGGGGGTTGTTGTAAAATCAGGGATGCGAATTTAGCGGCTACTTGGGTATCACGCCCTGGTGGGTTTTCAAAATCTGGGTTACCCGAAGTGCACGGGAATTTATCGTTTTCCTAGAGGCAGTCCACCGAATACTGGATACATCTGAGGTTCGAAGAGAAACCTGACCCGCAATTATGTAATTTGAGGGACGGGTGAATCCTTACAACCCTGCAGGTTCGGGCAGAAAAATAAGCTATTCGATTAAAATACGGTTCGGAGATCACCGGGAAACGGAGGCATGGGAGGAATCATTGAGCTCGACGGTCTTTAAAAGCCGGTACATCACGGTCCTCGATAATTAACCCAGATACGAGACTGGTTGATGGTTACCGTCAATTATCTAACCTGATTTATTGCCAAATTAATTAACTGCACTCCGGGTTAAATCGCGGCTATTATATCGAAGCTGATCGCGAAATCAACGGCTTCGCGAAACCCATTCAAGGATTTCTGAAATTGCTGTGCTGGTTGTTTTATTCTCCTTCTGCCCCTCGCTGTGACAATAACAGTTTTCAATTTCCGCGAAGTTTCTGTGTTGGAGGTTTGCTAAACAGTTGGAAACATCGCTGGGGGTCTCTTCTTGCGGAATACGGACTACGGCTATTGAGGAAAACGAGTCGGATGGGGCGCCGGGTCGATGAGAGACAGAGGAGAACCCCGGTAGTATGAGGGTAGCGTATGGCAGAGTAGGGTTGGTAAAAGCTAGAGCACCGGTAACGAAAGCGGAATAATGGAAACTACAATGGCTGCAAAAGAGCTACACGTGAGACGCGACGTTGTGCATGTATCATTCCACTGTCTCGGACAATGGGCGTGTAAAGAGGTGAGTCGAGTCGAGTCGACTACAACCGGAGAGAGATTTCAAGTTACGATGATGAGTGCTGGAAAAAGTAGAAAGACACCGAAGGATATTGCTCTACTGAGCTTGCAAAGATGTCCGATGGGTACCAAGGAGCATCCACTCGACCAATGATGAAAAAGAGACTGTGGTAGGTCATTGGAATCCGGATAGGACGAATGGCCTGCTGAGTGACACACTAGTAGTGAGCAGTAGTTGATACAAGCAAAATTGTTCGAGGCCATGTTCGTCTTTGAAGGGGGTTCTAGTGTTGCTGCAAATGTTAGAAAATTATTCCACTGGAACTGTTTGATAGTGGAAAATAGATATTTCAGTTGTTGTTCAAAGAGATTCGGAACACTTGAATGAAGCTTGAGACATTATTTCGATTTGGGATCTTATTCGGGCACACAAGGCAAGGGGATTCCATAATCTTTGATTGAAGATCGTTTCTCCGAGTATCACAATTTGAATGTAAAAGCGACGACTGGGGAAAGTTGATACACTAATAAATGGTGGAAGTCGACGAATACTGAATAGATGGGGTAGAAATGTAATCGTACAAATAAAATGATATTCACGAATACCGAGATGTAATTCCATATCATAAGACGCAATTACATGCAAGGGCGTTCATTCTCACATGATCACACGTAGATAAGAGTAACCGTGTGCAATAACGTCAGAACAAATGTAATCTCATGTAAGCACACGTGATCCTTCAATTTCCGACACCGTCGATACTGCGAATGAATAATTTCACTCGCTAGACATCGTTTCCATACATTCTTTGATCGTTGCACTTTCGAGATAGTTGATTTGCGTCGCTGTAGCGACTCACCCCGGAGTGGGTCAAATTGAGACAATACGGATTGATCGACTCAACAGGATGACACAAGTTTGTCATGTTCATCTAAGGATTCATACCGGGCCACATCAAAGAGTAAGGATCGAGATATGTTTCTATATTTTCCTTCGAAATGAATTTTAAAAAAATACAAAAATTGTCAATCAAATATTGTATCAACTAGCTCCAGTCCCCCTACCATCTGGTACACATTCGGTGATACATCACTTTCGTTCCATTGGATCACCGATTTGATGCCTGAAAATAAAAGTCCAGTTTTCAATTTCCTGACCAGAAAAAATCAGATTTGGAATATGAAACTCACAGATACGATTGGAAAAAAAAGAAAGAAAATAAGAAGAACCCAGAACCGAATGGTTCGATTTTAGTCGCGTATCCCCTCAGTGTTTTCCGTACCTTGAAGCACCCAAGGAGAATCAATTTTCTCAAAACGAAATGAATTTCCGAGTAAACGGTCTCCCAGTGTATACAACGGATTCGGTTTGTACACACGGAAGTTAAATTTACGACTAAAAGTGCGTACCCACGTGGGTCGTGTTTACATTTGAGTATATGACCAACGAAAGTGCCCATTAACTATCAATTTCAAGATCGATAACCGTGGACGTCACGCTTTTAAACCCAGCCTACGGTACGAGCCACCTTACGTTTCTGAATCGTTCTTTATCACGGTCATCAACGTTATTTTTTTTTTTTTTTATATATCTTTGTTTCTGTTACAATTTTTTTGTTACAAAACCGTCAATCAATTCCCACACTGTACATAAACTCTCGGTTACTTGCTCGGTCGTTGTTCGCCGTAGTTTCCCGATTAAACTACAGTGCTTACATTTTACGGTCTCTCCAACGTCATTGCGTAGTCTGTTAATGTAATCGTTATCAATTTGCTAACGTCGTTTATGATTCCACCGGTACTCAAACGCGTCCTAATCTCCGATGAACCCGGTCACCAAGGTCCTTAAATTTAGAATTCTGAATTTTGATCGAATGGATCGATCCGATCGGTGACATTCAGAAGCCACGACGAATTTCTTTATTGTTCGAAGGAATAAATCGTGTCCGAGGAAACCGCGTTGAGGTAAAATCGTTGATCCGGCAAAGCTTCAGCTTCAGCTTCAGCTTCGGTTTCGACGAAGTAATTTGTTACTTCGTGATCCGCGTTACTCCTCGTAAATATACGATTCGGTCCACGAACCTCGGACTTTCTCCATCGGGTGTGTCTAGGAAGCAGTAAATCTTTACCGTTTTAAAATCGAGACGGGTTATCCAGGGTTCGGCCGCCGTTACGTTACTATCCGTATTTCTATAACGTATAACAGAGCTCATTGTGTCCGCTATTAAGTGGGTTATTTATATGCTAGCTATGCATAGCTAGTTTCGCATAATTTATGCAAAATACATCAAACGCCCAGGAAGAAACGCGATCTAAAGAAAATATCCGACGATCTAACCGCGGTTCTTGTCAACATTTTCCCACATCGGGTTAAATTTCTCACCTGAAACCCCGCGAGCGGCTGTTGGTCATCCGGCGATAAACTCCTGAGTGGTCAATAAAAAAAGTTGTCAGCTTTTACGCGTTCAGAGCGTAGTATCATAACGTTTGATGGGTGACCGAGCGAACCCGACGTTTCCCTAGGGCATCGACGCCCAGGTTTTCCATAATGTTTGAAAATTGTTGCACCGCGGTGGTAAAAAGCCGCTCCTTTTAATTCATAGTATGAAACGAGTGGAAGCCAAAGTTTTTATCCCGCTGGCAAGTTTATTTCCCCGGTAAAAAAAACTGTGACTTCAAGACCGTCAAGGAGGGCAAAAAAGACGAGTTTTTGATGCATACAGTGTGGTAGAAAAAATTAAACACACCGATCGAGTTGACTCGGTTGGAATTGAAGAAGAAGAAAAATAAATGCTTGCGAGAAGGCAAAGAGAAGAGTGAAAATTAGAGAACAGAGAAAAAACAATCTCTATAAGAAACCCCGAGAGTTGGGGTGGGAAGTTTGTAACAAAAACCTGGTAGATTGGTTGTAGAGGTAAATTTTTATCGAAGGAAATAACAAAACTGTTTGTAAAACCAACAAAAGAAATGAGATTCTTGGAGAAAATCGATAACGGGCGAGTGATTGTGGGCCAGTGTACAAACACTTGAGAAGAAATATACAAACTTTCGAACTTGTGTAATGAAATTGATGGGGAAACGTTGAACTATATATGAACGTCGACCCACGCGTTGACCTGTATATCTATATTTTTTATCAATGGTCACATGGGCCGGGGTTCTACATCACTGCGTGGTGAAACCAGTTGGATTCTAGGTACACAGACGCGCATGAACGTCGAGGTAATTTCAAAGGTTATAGTTATAGTCAAATGCACTAACGCTAACCCATATTATCTCGGACTGCATACGTGGGCTTCGAGAGCCACTCCTGTCTTTCAATTATTCATTTAATGTATTCACTTTGTGGCTACCTAACAGAGTCCCTGGGGCTTGTTAAGGAAGTGGATATTCTTACTCTCGTAGACGCTAAATAAGCGCACCGATCCTATTCCCGTTTCTTATCTCTCGGTCTACAGGGCACAGACAGCAAAAATGTGAAAAAGACTCGATAATGTCGTCTGGTATATAGTCGTCTTAGAGACGAAGAAGACGTCTTTCTGTTTTGGACGATATTTGAAGAAATGAAAGTGTCCAAAAATATCTAGAAACTTGTTGTGTTCTAACAAGAACTAAATCTCCTTCACATAAAGATTTTTGAGACTTGAGAAGTCGATCATGCTCATCAGATCTATCCAAACAGACTTGTTCACTATTCAAACGGGCCTTCTGTGGATAAAATAGACTTTATAAAGAAAAAAAAACTGTAAACGAAATGAACTCATGAATCATCTTTTAATTGAATCACCTGAAACCCCTTCACACTAATTACTCATAGACTCAGTTGGACTCGAGTGATAGAAAAGTGGTTCAAATCTTTACAAACGTGATTGCAAGGGATTTTATACCGAAATATGAACATTTTGATAAGCTTTCTTTGAAATTTCTCGAGCTTCTATTGACAGGATTTATTATAACTCATGTCATGATCGAATTCCCTGTTAATTTGAGTTTGAAATCGTTGTGAATTCAAAGTACCGAGAGTAAGATAAATGGGTCACGTTCACCTGGCACACGGATTAAAATTCAATCTCAGTCGGAAAAACGTGACTGCAGGCTGTTTCGGGAAGGTGTGAGGGGTTATATAACGCATAATCGGGAATTCGTACACATTCGCCTACTACTCATATTATCAGCCCGTACGTATAGATATATGATTCGAATATGTGAACGTAGGTATAGAAGCCTCTCAAAGAAGCGGTAGCGCGTGTCTTTTAAACTGATGCGATGTAACTTGAAACGTGTAATCATAGTCCATAGAGTCTCGCGTGTCTCGCTTCGCGATGGCTTCTCGCTTTTATTATGCTCCAGTACTTTCACAGTTTTTTTTTCTTTTCTCTGTTGAATGTGTTTCAACTTTTTTATTTTTTGATATTCATTTTTGTCGAGGAATCCCTATCGCGTGTGACCAATTGTGAAAAAGAGATACCGATTATTGTTAATTAGATCCGTGGAATAAATTATCCTGCCGTCTCTGTCCAATATCCGTTATATTCTGGCAATTTTTGAACTCGATTTACCGTGGAATTTATCCATAATAGTTGTATTACGAAATACCAGGGCGGAGAGACCGAGGGAGGGACCTTTTCCAATATATCTATGTAAAGGGTGGCCAGAATATAAAGAAACGAAACATTTTCGAACGTGGATGAAATCCAAACGCTTTCATCGATTTCAACAAAGTTTTTTTCAATGAAAAGTAGAAGAATCTGAATATTTTGGATTTTTGTACTGAGATACGTGCTCTTTGAAAAGGACTCTTCAAAATGTCACTGGAAGGATTTGAAAAGTTGCAGTTTTTCATGGTGATGGTGGTCAAATTTTTTATGTTGTCCAAATTAAATTCATAGCTCGATCGTTGTTTCGATTAAAAACTCAAAACTTCATGAGATTGCAGAGTTTGGTGAAAGAAAAAAGTCATAATACCATTTTTGCTGAATTTTACTCAAGTAAACGATTCTTTTTTTTGTTAACAATGATGTTTTGACTAATAATCGACAATGAAATGAGAAATTGTGAATTCATTGCGTGATATTTCGCTCTTCACCGACTTTCGACGGCTGCCATGGCGGAACCAGTGGACTTACGACAAATATGCAACATACATTTTTTGTAGAGAATTTGATTACAAACATTATTTATCCTAGGTAAATTCCCGATTGGAGCTAAGGGAACCGAGATATTTGCGAAAAAACATTTTTTTGTACCTTTAAACGAATTTTGAACACTGTTGCAATTATTTCCTACGAATAATATCTATCGACTGGCCTATACCACGAGTTTGCTGCTGTATCCTGAAAACAGTCGTGCGAACTTCAACGTGATGCGCTCGTCCTGAGATATCGTATAAAATTGAATACAGCTTCTAGCGAATTATACACTACCAGTAGTTATGTACAGAATAGCACGGAGGTATGAACCTGGACCAGAGGAAGACGTTCAGATTACGAATAATTAAGCCAAAGCTCTTAATGGATCTCTCGAGTCTTCGTATTAGCTTGTCTCTGCAAATTGGGTTGCCTAGATGTACCTATCCTGCTACTGGATACCCCCTGCCTCCACCCATTCGCGCGTCAGTTACGCGGTTCTGCCTGCTGCACTGAAAGAAATTTTATTAGACTTTTTGCTTTTCGGCGGACCGAAAAGTACAATAAAATATAGTATTTTAGGGGCAAACGAGGTACAGTTACGAAAAGTACAATAGTGCTTTGGAATTATTTGGTATGGAGTCGAATAGCGAAAACTACAATAGTGCTTTGGAAATAGCGAAATAAAATGTTGTACTTTCCGATCAACTTATAGCAGTCTTTCTGAGCTCGACTAGCGAAAATTACAATAGTGCTTTGGAAGGAGCGAAATCAAATGTTGCGCGTTCTCTGAGCTCGAATAGCGGAAATTACAATAGTGCTTTGCAACGAGTACCTAAAATAGGATCTTGCAGGGATTGGTATTTGGGCATTGCAATCTCTCTAAACCTTCATTTAAAAAAATATGGGTCAATTCTGCTATCCACGAGTAGTCGACGGGCCAGTTTTTCAAACTGAATCCTGGCTATTTTCGGTGTTTCAGGCTATCCTGACTTATATGCGAAAATGCATGTGTGAATTAAAACGCATTTGAGTTCGCTGCAAGTATCTTGGTTTTTTCGAGACCGCGCTGGTGTTCGTATGACTATAGTCGCACGCAACAATATTTGTTTCCGTAGACCACCGTCCACCAGACGACGTTAAAGTCGAGAATGAATCAGATCGGGTGGTGACACGTAAGTGTAGCCGGCCCGGTGCAAATTTGCTCGCGAGATCCGAAGACCACTGCCAACCATCTATCGGCGCGTTACGGTACCACACAGCGGGTGACCGACAGCTATGAGCTAGGCATCAGCTAGGGTGTCCGCCATATTCCTATACCCGATACGTATTTTTACTATCTCAAGTTGTAGAAGTTGGGAGCGAATGCAATGGCGGCCACCGGTCTGCCTGTTGACTGTTCCTCGGCTGAACTCGGCTCAATTCGAGAACATTCGGCGATTTCTACAATAGTGTGTTACGATTTTCCTCAATTCCGAGTTGCAAAAGGCACGAGCGCTTCTCATTTCAATGCGCTTTCTTACTGAGAATAGTAAAGTTTTCTAAAATGTATTGCAACTTATGTTATTTTGAATAGCAACTCCCAGGAAAAATCTTAGCAAAACTTCTAAAGAATCACTACCATTATCTACAATTACAATTTTCCAACAGCAAAATAGCAATGGTCCCGAAGGTAATATAGTAATTCTTGCCACTCAAGATGATATTAATACATATGGCCATAGTATAATTTCCTATAATTATCGGAATATTTACGATTTTACCTCGTTTGCCGCTGAAATACTATATTTTATTGTACTTTTTGGTCCGCCGAAAAGCAAAAAGTCTAATAAAATTTCTTTCAGTGTGGATGCTGCCTCGTACCGCTCCTGATAGAGGAGATTCCGACGAGTGAACATTTCGAGCGAGCTTACTTCCCGTGGTATTAATGATGAAGAGGTGAAGAGAAAAGTTCGAAATTGCTCAAGATTAGAAACAATTATGATACAAGCTTCGTTCATCTTCTTCTCCTTCTTCATCTTCTTCGAGGAGTCGGTTCTGAACGTCATTTTAAAGGACTCAACGATTCTCCTTGGGAGAGCTTTACGGCTATTCTGCGACTATCCCGAGTTAACCCCGCCAAAATCTGGGTGGGTATTATCCGAAAAGTTTTTGGGACAAGTGAAACAGCGATTAACGCCTTGGTCAAAGTTTCTAAGGCATGAAGTACGTAGTCCCCTGCCGTTTAAGTTCTTAAGCAGACTCTGCTGTAGGAAACTGCGATGATGTACCAGCGATAAGGTCTCCTCATGATAAAAGCTTTTCACGACACAAAACGACGAGTCTAGACGCTCGACTGCGGAGGCACCCGCAATTAAAGATAATACGTCGTATTTTATCAGTCAATTTAGGTTCGAGGAACAGAAGTTCGCGTGTCAGTGGGTCAGCTAAGTATGATGAAAGGGTGATTAAGCACCGAATCAGGGCTGAGTCTTCCGCCCTGAATCGCTCGGTTTTATTTATTCCTGTTTTCCAATTCCCGATTCAATCAAGTCGAAACTATCGTTGAGTCACCGAATTATTTCTTTCAAATCACGGGTCGCAGATGATTGTAGATTTTTTTCTCACTGTGGTTTTGTAGACTGAACTCAAACACCAAATTTCTGTTGAAAATTTAGACAATCTTAGGAGTGACTAATTATTATTATCATTACTATAATTATTGAAGTTGAGGCTGTGCATTAGAATAACTTCTACAATTTTCAACATTTTCGTTCGAAATTTGTTGTGCAGTTTCACTTCGTCATCCCAGACGAAGTTTTAATATATTTTTCCTCGCTTTGTGCTTTACGGTAAGTTTATCAGAACTGAAAAGATCGTTCTGAGATGAATACTTGTTGTAGTAGGGTACTCTGGTCCTTGGCGTGAGCGGGCAAACAGACCTAAGATCAGACTCTTCGGTATGTATTGTGCCAAAGTGTGTCTGGTATATGTGGATACCGGCTACCTTCGAAAGTGTCAAAGTTGATCTTTACCTCGGCTTATCCCGTCCTCGCAACCATCACTTGGAAAGCTTTTTTGGGTATAAAATATTTGAAAGAACTTTTCACACCGTTATAACCCCACCGTCCGACTATGTATCTGCATAGTATATCGTGCATAAATCATGAGGTGGAAAAATTTTCTGTGATATCTGAGAAAAACAAGTCACGGACTTTTGCCATAAAAAACCTGACGAATGTTCTGCCGTAACTGTATTGACGATATATATATAGAGAGAGAGAGTGGGACGAAATTACTTTAAAAGAAACATAAAAAGCTGAGTAATCACGGAATTAGAATAGTCGTAACAATTTAAATGAACTCGCTCAGGAAACTTTTCTGAATGAATAAACTTTACACATTTCGATTTCAATTGCCATGAGCTGATCTAATCTCTGATCGATAAAAAGAAAGAAAAAACGTTACGATCGGATAACGGTAAAACACACCGGTTTTTGTATGAAACACAAAATTATTTCACAGAGGTAATTGGTGAAGGTAGTACGACGTAACTTTTTGTTCCTTTTTTTGTTAATTACTCTAAATTTCATCAGATTTCTCTATTTTTTTTTTTACTACCTCGTTACCAATTTTCGTCATGATTAGGTACAATATGGGGGCAACGATCCTCAAATAATTAACGTTAGCCTGGCTTGGATGAATTTTTATCGATTCCAAGTGTTCACCAAAAATTTTATGATAATTTCAACGTTTTTTTTAAATTGCATTACTGAATTTGCAAAAATGTCGAAACTACGTATTGAGTGTTAAAATGACACAAATTTGTTTTTTATATATGTTCTCAATCATATGAATATAGAGTGAACATTTTTTCTACTTAAATTTTTCCAAAAGTTTATGAATGGTTGAAAATAATGAATAGAGAAAAAAAAACTGCCATCGGTATGGCCTACCGAAAAATCACGCATTTACGGATATCGTGAGAATCGCACGGTAGGTTAACACCGAACAATGGAGCCTGGAATGGATCAAGAACAGTTTTCGAGAACTCTTGAAACGCCTTTTGTCTTCACTCAACGGATACTGCAAGACTGACTTTACGCTTTTCTCCGAAACACAGACATTACTGTATAGAACAGAAAGCGGATTTATACGAGAGGGATACTAGAGAATTTCTCGTACTAGGTTCGTCAGGCACCCCGGTTCCGTTCCAATTACTTGATCCGAAGATAAACAGCAATTAGCAACGCGCTCGTAAGCGTTTTGCGGCCACAAACCACTCAGAGTCGGCCAGCAAACTATTATTCAGGACTACGTTACTATCGGTTCAAGTTATTAATAACGCGTTCCCACAACTTGAGGTCTTGGCCGCCAACGTCTTCATCATCAAAAAAAGTAATCGTGATTTATCTACTTTCCGCACTAGGACATGGTGGCCCGAGGGGTGAATCACGAGCGAAAATGTGTACACCGTATCTCCTTTATCTCAATATCTCCCAATATCTCCCAATATCTCCCACGATATCTCCTGGTATAATTTTCAATATATCTCAAAAAATTTCCCGATATCTCCCAATATCTCCTAATATCTCCCAATATCTCCCAACATTTCCCGATATCTCCCAACATTTCCCAATATCTCCCAATATTTCCCGATATCTCCCAATATCTCCCACGATATCTCCTGATATAATTTTCAATATATCTCCAAAAATTTCCCAATATCTCCCAATATCTCTTAATATCTCCCAATATCTCCCAACATTTCCTACTCTCTGTACACCAGATCTCCCTTGTGATTCACCCCTCGTGGTGGCCACTATGAAGAGTTGAAAAAAATCCTTGACTTTTCTTGACCAAATTATAATTTTTTCATAACTGAAATTCAGACGAATCGATGATTATTCAAGTATGTAATAAATAATGCTCTGAATCAATGGTGAAAGAAAGTGATTTCTGATAACACCTGTACAGTACAAGTTTTTCTACTGTATTCAAATTGATCAAGATTTCCACGCGTGGAAGAGGAAGAAAATTGCTGGGGATCTTTTATTCTGTCTTGTTTTGAATCGACATTATAAAATCCCTTGACTTTTCCCTGACCATTTTTCGGATTCCCTGACTTTTTCATGACTTTCGGTTTTCCCTGACCAGTGGCCACCATGTGGACCATCAAGTTTCATAAAAAATGTATGTGAAGCAATTACTAAATACTTTTTGTACATTAAAATTCAACTTTTTCAATATTTGAATATTCATATAACAATTTTGAAAATTCAAAATCATTCGGAAATTTCATAGCCAGGATTATAGGTATCAAATTTCATATACAGAATGTTTTCAAAAGTGCTAAAATAATTGCTGAATCAACCAAAAAATGATAATTTTACGCTTCTAATTGGATGGACTATTGATAATTGACTGAATTACTTTTGTCACTGACAATGAGAACTAAAAAAGAAAGTGTGTTTCAAATCTCCAAAACAGTTTCATAAATTTAATAGAACCAGATCAATATTGAGATAAAGTGATTCAAAACTCAGTATGTTTTTTCAATATTAAAACAGAAATATGAAATTTCAAGACATTTTATATTAATTTCATTTCAACCACCAGGATTTGTAAATTTCATTCCTCTTTGTATAACAAATTCTAGAATATTTTCAACAGTGTAACTTCAAACTGAGGCCTCGTCTCTCTCACTAGTCGAGAACCGGATTTCGAAAAATCGATGATTCAGCAGAGTTGCCCTCCGACCCTCGTCGGGTTTGGTGATCGGATAAAAAATTGATCAGCATAACATCCACGGAGGGTTTCAGGTGTCGGTTTATTCTTCCACCCCTACGGTATCAAACATGCAAAATTTACAAATGGCAGAGAATGTTGATCGGATGGATCAGACTCTGAGTCGGGTCGCGAACGAAAGAGGGCTGACTCGCTGATTCGAACCGCCATGGGAATAATTAGTTCTCCCGGTAGGCATTGTCGACGCTTAAACCGTTTAAAAACCTCTCAATCTCTCGGATATTTCGCCATGATTAGCGGCCTCCGATCAACCTCTAGGCTCGAGATCATTCGAATGATTATCCGAGCGGCTATAAGCGAGGAGGAAAATCGAGAGAACGGAGCTAATCTTCCTCTCAACGATGCCAGAGATATTGCGGATAGTTGCTCGTCCTTTCTCTGTGTCGCGACCGTCGAGGGTAGTTCAGACCCTCGAATCGTACATCGGTAAAATCGATGCTCCAGTGATTACCAGGCAAACGCTGGAACCACTCCGCGAGAGTCCGACAGCTTGTTGCTGCGTTTATCCCTGATTGCTTCCCTCCTCGACGGCTCCTTTTTTCCGCACTCTTTACCCGGCAATTTTCCGTTCCGTCTTCGTCTCAGTTCTACCGCCTCCGCGGTATCGACCCTTAAAAGGTTTCCTCCTCTGCTTCCATTCCCACGCTGCAGTTTCCGGGTCGCGAAGGGGTGGATTCTGGGCACGGAGACGAATCGTCTCGCTGCCGGTCCTTCGCGGCGCGGATGATTAATGATGAACTAGCCATTTCCGGAAGGATACATTCACACGTGATACGGACCGAGCAGAGTTCACGTTATCCGACGAGATCGAATCAACTCTGATTGACAGCCTGCGCAGGCTGTGACCTTAACCACCGTGATTCATGACCGCGATAAGAAGGAATGGCAATCGATCGACGTCCGAGTCCAGTTCGGCTGGACTTGCCGAAGGACATCACGCGATATTCGATCGACGATTACCTCCAACACTGTCATTTCTCTATTTCTAGGGCCTCGTTCGGTCTGTCGTGTTTTCAGCTCAGTTTCTGGTTCGATTAACGGGGGAAACTGGGAATGGCCGTATTTTTTCTGGTGAAAAATGATAAAAAATAAAACGAGCCACAGCTAAAAGCTCGTACGGAATAATACAATAACGCTTCGGTGGTGACCGCGGCCCCACGACTGGGACACGTGTGTGTATTATCCGCGCGATAGGCGCGTCGGCGTAATCTCCGATCTCAAAGCATTCAAACCCCGGGCTAAAAAAAAAAAAATTATCCACGATTTGGTCACAACGAACGGTTCCACCATTGTCAGATATTTCAGGTGGTTAAATTTTGACAAAATTTAGCTTGTAGTAGGATTTTAGCAAATTTACAACTCTCGTTCAGTTCGGTTTTCGCGTTGGTTTCTGTACACGACCGCGCATAAATACACGCGTGTGCGGGGATTAGCGAGAGCGATGGCGAGGATAAATTTCAAATTCTCGCTAAACGTCAAGCGAATTTTCACAGTCAGAATCGGAATGAAGTAGATTCGGATGGGTGCAAAAGGGCGGAGCATGGAAAAAGGCTCGAACGATACGTTACGAATTAATTGGATATAAAAAAAAAACCGGAAGGGCCAGAGCCCTGAATTCATATTCATCTTGCACGCAATTTTAACATAACGTCTGAACTACGACGGTGGAAAGAAAAAAAATGACGGGAAGAAGACGACGAGATACTGTAACAAGACAAAATGACAAGCGAGGAAGAATATCGACGTGAAGCTCAACTTCGACATCTTCAAAGCCTTCCAAAACTGTCTATTGTACGCAAAAAACTGTCTTGCAGAGAATCATGTGACCTTCAAACAAGTTTGAGTCATTTTCACCCGGAAGGAACCGAGGACGCGAGATAAGGACAGAAAGAAAAGATCAAACACCAGATGTCGTGTTCCCACGTCCGAAGGAGAATCATGAATGGACAGAGATATCTCGTTGCGCTATTCAGAATAGAAATCTGTTAGGAAAGATACGCTCCTCTGTGTTAATTTCACTTTGAAAAGTAGCTCGTATCTCCTACGTCCGACTGATTATAAAAGCTCTGCTTTTTCCTTTCGCGGTTTTTGGTTAAGGGTCACCCGCGATGGGCGCGCGAGGGTGTTTTCCACCCCGGGACCCGAGCGGGCCGAGGTGGTCCGGGTGCCGGTCTGGAGTCAAGGGTTGGTGGCGGACGAAACAGAGATTGAGAGAAGAAGGAAGAAAATAGAGAAAGAGAACCCTGTCACCTGTTACTTCTACTCACGTCTACGTTCACGTCAGGGTTCACGTTTACGTACAAATTCTACTCGACTTTACTTCACTTCACTATCTCGTTTAAGTTTGGAACGAACAATAAGTGGATGAAGTTTCGAGGCGACAATTTTTCATTCGTTTTACGCTTTGATCTCAGAAAAGCTTTTTCCCACCAACCGTTAGTTTGTTTTTATGATTTTTCCACTCCATCTAAAATTGGATTCATTTTTTTGTTCAATCTAAAAAAATTCGCGAAAATTTCATTTTTTATTCCGATTATTTTGACACCTGTCCAATGATGGGCTGAATTTTTTTCCATCTTTTTTTCTATCTGTCAGAAGAAATCGATTCAGTATTTGACGCAAGAAAAGTTAACCGGCTAATTCGACTTCTCGATCTACGAGGACTTAAAATCTGATTCAAAGATATTTCATTTGATCTTTATACTTTACATTTACTTCATAATATTCAAGTAATCCATTCACTTTACTCAAATCAAACTCATTTGATAATAGATCATTTTTTTCCCCTCTAGTTCTACACCCTCTTACGTTGTCTGTTGGTGTTCTTTGTAGTACGAGAGATGACGACCAAGATTTTTGCCACATCGTAAAATGGTTAAAACCAATGCCAATCGATAGATTATATGACCCTGATCCCAGAAATACGATTTTCAGACATTTTGCGCGTAGCGTCTGATCTGAGCGCATTTTCAAAAATGTAAAAAATCTGACCTAAGTGACTCATAGCAAAATGTCTGATTTCCGGAATGTAGTTAGATCATAGTCCCCAGATACGGAGAACACAGTTTTCAGACACCCATAGCGTAGCGCATACCCAGGAGACCAAAACAAAAAACCAAAAATGAGACAAAAAAAAAACTCATAGTAAAACGTCTGAAAATCATTTTCATAGGTAAATTCGGATCAATTGATGTAGAAAATCCAATTTTCAGACAAAAATCATGTCGCTCAACATTTTGATAGAATTTCAAAGATGTCAACATATCTGACCTAAGTGACTCATAGCAAAATGTCTGAAATTGGTCGCAAATGATTGAATACGTTACCCAGATGTCTAAAAAAAAGATATCAGACAAATTGAATGTCACATGTAGCTAATCAGACAACGTTTGTCGCGGTTATGGCAAACATTTTGGTCCCGGCATCCCGCCATCCCCTCCCGCCATCCCCAAAAAAAATTTTTAGTTCGTGGGTATTTCAATTTGAATTTATTAACACTTATAGGTAATTGAAAAAGAAATTAAATAATGTTAAAAATAAACGGTTACCTAAATCTGTGGAACTGAAGTTTAAGGACTTTTGAAATAAATTGTACGAAATTAAACGGGATATAGTTGTAAAAATATATCTACAGGTTTTGCCCGTGGGGCAAGAATCTTAGGCATTGAAAATGTTTTTTATGATTTTTCATTCATTTTGATTTTTTTTATCAATTCTACGTTTTTTACATTCAAATTCATTCTCGTCATTTAGATCCAGTTTGTGTTCTCGATATAATTGTATCGCTCAGCCTCAGTTAACGTTTTGGACGTACTCGGTTCCTGCATTCCTCGCGAGAGAACGATCGCGGGATAACTGACCATAATACACCTTCGGTTCTCTTGTTCATATTAAAACAAAAAACTTTCAAACCTTACATGCCTTCTATATCGGACTCGCGTGACGATAAAACGTTACATCTGTTGCGCATAATGTTGAATCGGCCGAACGGACCACCCATACCCACCACCTACACTTTCTAAATACCCCAAAGTAGAAGCATTTTCAATGCTAATACAAGCGCCGGGGTATTTGCTGGGCGACTCCGAAACTTTTTTTTCTTATAGGCGACACTGAAAATGTCTGAAAACACTATTTTTGTAATCAGGCCATCCATACGAATGATTTGGAACGAAAATGAACCATTCTGCTATGAGTCACTTAGGTCAGAATTGTTGACACATTTGAAAATACGCTGAGATCAAATGCTACGCGCAAAATGTCTGAAAACGCAAATTTCAACAATAAAATACCAAACTTTATGTACATTTTCAATATCAGACATTTTGTGATGAGACAGTCGACCGATTTTTTTTGACACAGCAGAAATGGCCCCCCGCGAACATGCTACACTTCTGAGAGTTGCTACTCCCCAGTCGGCTCTAGGGTCATCTAATCTATCGATTTTACACGGTTTTAGCCATTTCACGATGTGACATGGTTTTGGTCGTCATCTCTCGTACTATTGTAAGAGCTCCGTTTCCGTCCCTTCGGGTACAATAAATATCGATACACTCCCTTTCCCTCTTCGTTTGATATCACGTCCATGGACGAGTTCTTTAAAACTTCATTCTAACCTCTGTAGAGTAGATCCATACTATCCAATTACGTAGAGGGGTTTTAGGTGAATGAATGAATAAATTGCAGTGTGTGTGTAAGAGAAAGAAAAAGAGAGAGAGAGAAAGTAAACGTTCGCAAATCGAGCGATTAATCAAAAGATTGTATAATATTCCCTTATTTTTCTATGTCAGAGATTATTGAATCGAAAAATTTGATTCTGAAACTGTCGTGTAGTAGATCATAAATTTTCGTCGTTTCACTTCTCCAGCTTCTTCTTCTTTTTCTTCTGAACTCGATTCAGGATATCGTTTCGTCGAAAAAAAAAAACCCCACCGACTTAACGTTGTTTTCGCGAAACTATATGACCGTGTGAGTGAATGGAGTAACGTTTCTTCGTCCCCTTCGAACCCCCTTCCTCTCTTTTCGACCCTCTCAAATACTCTTTGGTTTTATTTTTTCAACCACTTTCTTCGTTTCTTTTTTTTTCTCCTATACAACTGAAAACCACACTCTGGTTAAGCCCCTCTCGAACGTACCGCGTACACAAAACTAATCGTTTTCGGCTCCTAGACGCGTGTTATTTTCTTACCCCACGTCTGTTTTTCCATTTTAGCCTCAAACCTGAGATGAATTCCTTGTTTTCGAAACCCCGGTGATACCATCCAGGCCACGCAACGCTATTTTTTACGACGCTCGCCCAACCGAACTCGACCAAATTAGACCAGCTCGGGGTAAATAGGGAAGTTTCATGAATTTTTCATGACTCGGATTGATGAGAAACATATTGCACCTGATTGTTTGAAGTTGGTTGTACGTAAATCAAGGTTTTTCAATACAGCGTTTGAATTTCGCGGTCACGTGTGACGTCACACAGTACCTTTATAACGCACAGTTTTACCGTCTGACGGCGCTGCGGACAGCCATGGGCCAAGGTGCTGTGTGACGTCACGTAGCGTTTGAAAATTGATCATTTTTAATTGGTGCTCACAATCGCCTGAAGTTGTAAACTTTTAACTGCTATATGAACCGGAATATTCAAAATTGTGTAGGATAAAAGTGGTGAACCGGACCGCATTGTACGTCAGGAACCGCGGAGTCTGTTGCGAGAAAGAGACTCGACTCCTGGTTTTTCGAGGGCGATCCAATTCCCGTTGTCAACTGATCCGATCTCTAATCGCTCTAAGGCTCGAACCCAACCAAACCGTGGAAACAGGAATGGATCAACTTCTTGTATTCCGTTCGGGTCTCGGGCTAGACCAGATTTCAAAAGAGTCTTCATAAAAACGTTCCTTTATTTCCAGACTCACGTTTGTACTCGGTAAACCTTATACATAGCTGAAAACGTTACGACGATCCAATGTGACTGAGTTCCCGGGTCCTTTCTCTATATTTCTCTTATCTGCCTTCTTTTTTTTTTTTTTT
>JAFFZH010014967.1:165214-212822 GCA_018420115.1 Euura saliciscinereae | reverse complement strand
TATTTCATATATGCATTGGAGTAAGTGATCGCATATATGCGCATATAATCAGAATATATGCGAATAAATATAAGTAACATGTATGATGCATATATATTTCATGTATGCACCAAAGTAAGCGATCACATATACTAAAAATATATCTGAATGAATATAAGTAAAATATATTACCTATATATGTGACATATATGCATTGTAACTAAGTGATCAAATATATGTTCCCATATATACAATATATATTTGAGATATATATTTATTATAAGTTATATATATATGGCATATATGTGGTAGGAATATATGTCGTATATATGCATGCACATATATATTTTTCCGTGTGGGATGCGTGCAACTTTGTAAAAAAAAAAAAAATAAATAAAATGAACCTACGTCAATTACTCACCCTAGCCCTCGTGGTTAATTACTTCGTTGTTCGGGTCACTTATACACCGTGAAAGTTTCCGTTGTGAAACACGCACGTCTCCAGAAAGCCCGTTCCCGAAAAACACGTGTCCAAAAAACGCCGTGTCCGAAAAATTTGGTGTCCAATAGCAACGTGTCCGAAAAATTTGGTGTCCGATAATGACGTGTCCGAAAGGGACTTTCGTGGATCGATATTTAGCTTATGTCCAATCGTGACGTGTCCGAAAACTTTGGTGTCTAATCGGGACGTGTCCAATAATTACGTGTCCGATAAAAAAAATTATTGGACACGTGTCCAATGGGACCCGTGTCTAATCCGAAAGTGTCCTCACAGGGCCAGGTCAGAATTAGCACGTGCCGTACGTACGGTTGCTCCAGGCGCTTCAGGCGCCCCAAGTGGCCAGCATACAGGGTTACTCGCAGTATATATACATATATGCATGTATACATATACATAGGCATTAGACACATAAGTTGGGAATCGATTATGGACAAGCTGTAGGTGATGTTGGTCGCCCGAAACTCATCCATCTATATAGCGGATGCAAGGCCGTGCAAGGTCTTAAAATTTTCAAACTCCAACAGGCGTCAAGAAGTTACGGCACGGCGTTTTAACCTGCTCGTCGGATTATCCGTCTCGTCGGTGTCACGTAAGAGTGAATTACCGGCCACCAGAGGTTTGACTTTCTAGCGATCACAAGTTGAAACGAGATCGGGGACTTCCAGGATATCATCTTGAATAAGTTCCAAGTTCATGGGGGCAAACATCCGAAGATTTGATGAAAAAGGGACATTAATACCTACCCATTAAAATATACAATACGCGTAGGTAATACATATACGTTAATACGTATCTATGAACTGATATTACTTATTGATACAAGCAGGGCAAATCGTAGGGTGATTTAACGAACGCACCGCGATGATCCAACTTCCACCGTTCGGAACTTCCACTGAGGTTTTGGAGGGTCTAGAGAGGTTCATTTGTTATAGAAAATCAAACCCTTTTTAACGCCTAAAACGTGCAGATACCGGACAAAATGTAGAATTTTAGGCTGAAATGAGGATCTTACGAGAACCTCACTAAACCCTCGCTACGCCCAGCCGCCTATGCATGGCGATCTATGATTCCGATCAAAATAGGATCTCGAAGGTGGGCCGGACGTTATGAGTATCAAAATAGGCGCTAAATCATGAAACCAGAGGAATTAGAAGCCATAAATGGAAGTTCGAGTTCGAACACTTGAAAAGAGTCTTTAAATGGATGCTAATTTTTAACTGTGGAGGACTTGGAGGTTCATAATAGGAGTTTGAGGTTCAAATGGGGTCTAAGGAGGTTGAGTTGGATGCTGGGAGTATTGAGCTGGGCGCTAAGTTTCGACTTGGGGGGGATATAATTTGTTATGCGACCGGGTTACCCCTATAGGTGGTTACTTATATCTGTACCTAAGCCATTAAATTGATAAGCATGTATGTTTCAGGTTTACCAATGTTGGATGCAGAGATTGCATCCTTTGAAAGGGTGCCAGGAATACGGCTGCTTCGCGTAGGTATCTATAGGGTAGCGTGGTCCGAAACCGACCGCCTAATGGAAAGGATCATATATCCTTTTCCATAGGCCATCGGTTTCGGACCACGATATTTCGGCCGTTCGGTTTCGGACCACGCTACCCCACATTCCACCACCATACGGCCGCCTATATTAGGTATAGTTGTAGATGCCATGTGGTGCATTAAGTATAATAAAGCGGTCCGCTGTGTATTTCGGTATGATTGAGGAACTATCGCGACGGTCTGCGTTGCAAAATTTCGCCGATTCATCGGCATTTACAGAAATCCTACGAATCATGGTGGGCATACGTGTTGACACGGGCATGGCGAGATGAGAACGGACCAGGGACGGTAGAATAGTGCAAAGGTTGGACACTTGGACGTCTTTCCAGTGGGAGGTAATTTGTATTAACGCATTGGAAAAATCTTCACTTCGACAGATAGCACTTTTTTCGCGAACCAAAACCGATTCACCGGCCCAGGCAACGGCTTTTCTGCGGCGTTGGCCCGCCTCCAAATTTGTATGCTTCTAATATCAGTAATATGAGCGATTCTTAGAGTAAATTGCGCCCTACAGGCCGTTCCCATCTCTTCCAATTCCGTACGGTATACAGGGTGTTTCCTTCAACTCTGTCAACACCTATAGGGTATGTTGGGGCTGCGTAGGCAAGCATTTCGAGGTATAAAGACACCCATGGTTGGAAACTCATCCCATCATACAACAGATACAATTCACGATCAGTTCCACTCATTAGAATCCCGTAACACGGCTTATTTGCGCTTATAGCGCGTTTGTAATGATTCAGTTATTGCAGGGGAGAGTTGGGTGAAATGGAGATCCCTCGATTTATATAGAAACAAAATAATAGTACTTACAAACTAGGAGGAGGGCTTATAACCTCCGATAGGCGATAGATAAAAATACGAAATAAAAAAGAGAATAAAATAAAAGATCAAAGATGAAAATACCAGATATCAATAATCATACATAAAATTCCAAAAGATAAATTAAAAAAAACAAATAACAATAACAAATAACAAATAATAATACATGTAAATTCGATAACTTAAACAGAGACAGGACAGGACTACCTGGACTTGGTCGACCAACATTTAGCTCTCCGTTGACCATCAGGTGGAACGTGGGAATAATATTAAATATTAAATAACAACATTAGAAGGCAAGCAATGGAATCAGGCAAGAGTGAATAATATCATCATTTATTATCGCTGTACAACCTTTTCCGTGAGTCGGAAGCTGGCTGTTCTCGTAGTTCTTCAACAAGTTCTCCAGCACCATGGTGATATTTTTCGACACCACATCGTTGCCGGTACTCCGCCGTTTTCTCAACTCCTTCTCGGTTCTCGCACTGGTCCTCGCTGTGGCCGGTGTGTCGTTGAACAGATCCATGCTATTGGCGTTGGAATTGGGTCCCCGGTACGCCTTGTCGAGGGACAGGACGGAGACGTTGAGCGGGTCCAGCGGGTCGCCCATCGGCACGAGATGGTATCTGCACCGAATTGGCGGAAGGCAAGTCAGAAGCCTAGGCAGCCAAAATCAACGGACGAGTGATCAGGTATGAATATGGAGAGATCGCGCGGTACATAATTGTAATAGTATATCCCGGGCATGCAGCTAGCGTTTGTTGCGATCATCTCCAATTGAGGTCGGTACAAGTCAGTGTAAACCATGAACCGCGTCACCTATATAATTTTCCGCACGCCGTGCGTAAAGTTGGATTTCACGCACGCAAGCGTGCGTGTAATCGGACTTTACGTGCGTTTGTGATGAAAAATTTTGTTCGATACATGTGCGAAAGTTGTTTTTCGACTTCGTCTCAAAACAAACCTTTCGCACTTGTATCGAAATATACTATTCCGTACCTACCCCACGGGTATATTGAACATGGCTAGTTTACCCGCGCAAATGTTGGATGTCATATGCACAGTGCACAGATGCGGTGTTATAGTGTAGGTGCGGTTGGCACAGGAATACTCGAGTTCGCATGTGAGGGCCGGTCAGGCGTGGTGCATGGGCGAGGACCGCGTATATGGCTTGTAGGCTAATAATGAATGGATCGGCTAGATGTTTATCCGTAGGCAATACGATGGCTCATGCGGAAATTGAAACTGCACAGGTTCAGTGTTCAACGAGAGACTCGTCCTCCCTGGACTTTCCACGGAAACATTGCACTATGTCGAGCATATACAGATGGACCTGGACGGATGCTTCATTAACGCTCGTGGAAATATTGAATCGAACGATGTGCAATTTGAGGAACAACCAGTTTGTATTACCCAAGGATGCTTATATATGAGAATAAAATCAAAATCAAAATGAGGTAGGCACAGGTGGAGGACACGATATGACACAGGCAACTGATCAACGTTTGACCTTCGTATGTTTCTTTCGATATCACATCGATACCATACCTACGTAGAAGTAGCCCTTGTAACGAATAACCAACGCGATCACCAACCAGGTAATATCTAATAACCCGGTTTGCTGGTCCACGTTCAGACACGACGTGTCATACGGTGTGTGTGTGTGAATGTGAATGTGAATGGATGTCGTAGACCTGAGATTCGAGTTCGTTCTCAGCTATTCGATCCGTAGTTATGAGGATATTCGAAAATTGCATCATACCATCTCCCTAAACGGTCGTATTTGCCCGGCGATTCAGATCAATAATTAGCCTGCCCGAACAACATCGAATACTTGTCAAGTATTTCGGAAACCTTTCGAAATGTTAGTGAAAAGTATGCAGATACATACAAATTTCCGACATATGTAGTTCTGACACATTACAGAAACATTGAAATATTTCGTGTATTTCGTGTACGTGAGTAGTATCGACCTTCCCTATTATTCGTTCCAAAATTACACCTCTGATTCTTGACAATTATTAGGTCTTGATCTTAACTTTGAATATTGATATATTTTATGATTACGCAGTAAACTCCTTGCGGAACACATAGTTTCGAAGAAAAAAAAATTGTATTCCGTCTATCAGGACTTTCTCGGTCATTCTGAGGTTTGCCCGCTTGATCGCAATAAAGGAAAAATCTCCGCTCGGTTAGAGACCGAATAGATGATCTAGTCCGATGTGTTCGCTATGTAACATTGTTTCGAATATTGTTCAATTCCTGACAAATCGACAAATCCTCGAGAGATATCGTATATGGCATATGTAGGTAGGTTCCTATATCTACACATACAGCTGTACGAGGATTATGGCTCCGATGTGAGAATTTGTATATTATCGGGGCAATATCCGACCTCTGAAGTTGACCAGATTCATTGATGCATCATCATATTGATGTAAATATTGTATTACAGCTGTCAAGGGTATCTCCATTCATCGTGTCACACTACCAGATGCAGGGTATTATCAATATCAGTATAGGTTATATTATCAATATACACATTATTAATAACAGTATTATTATCAACTTACACCTGGTAGAGTGACTATAATCTGATAATCCTGCTCTCGGCTAAATATATTAGTCGTAAAAATAATCATCGTGTTTACTCAACTGCGAGAAAAAATAATCCACCTCGTCAAAAATTTTACGTGAATTTGTAGCCTCAGGTATATGTATATATACCTATACTATATGTATGGGTACAGGCGAGAAGTGGTTCGTGAATTGGCCCAGCGATCTACACGAAGAATATGAGTATTTATATAAGGGAAGACTGTGGCCCGCAAGATCGGTACTTGTGTCAGGTGATCCGACGACCAACACGAAAAATTTGTGCTCCCGGCGTAGCAAGGCACGCGGCGTGCAGCTGTTCTACGCCGAGCACATCTCTACCCCGAAGGGATCGAAGGGCAATTTGGCTGGAAAATTTATGCGAATCATGTGTGATGTAAAATGTCGATTTCATTACGAAGGAGATATTACGTAACGAGTCGAGACAAAAAAAACAACTATATAGTCAACGAGTACCATTAATTGAGACACGAACATTCGGAATCTTTATATTCTACCGGAATTACGAATTCACACGGTTGGATTTTGTTTCCAAATAATTAGGCCTCCATACGATTCGAGTATCCAATTTATTTCGTGCAGTATTGCGGCAGAAATTTGCGGTGCAAATGATTACAACCTTCACACTATACCCCGGTCTCGTCTACTTGGGATCCTGGTGCCTACTGGAACTGGGTATCGACAGCAAGACTTTTCTGACCGGCACGTCTATGGGAATATCTTGGCCGTTTTTTGTGCAGGGGAATTAAATATTCGGTAACACGGCCAATACATTGCCTCTCGACCTGGCCGATAGTAAGATTCGCCGCCCCATTCTACACTGCATAATTCCGCTGCGTTCTGCCTTTAGCAGCGGTTCATACCGGACTTGTATGGTACACACTTATAACACGGGACCATCTTCCGGCAACCGGCTCTACCTGTCGAATTGATTGAATTGACAATTCCGTCATCGTGAAAGTGGTATTTTGAACTAGCTGGGTCGACACCATATGCAGCCTATATGTATATATTTGAACTTGTAGTCGTTCCTGCGGCTGACAAGTGTCCACTATGGCTTGACTCCTACGGGTCCATGGGCCCTACGTCTGATTTCAAAAGGGTCTACACATACCTAGCTCTTTATTACTCATACGTATGTTATAGGCATCAATATACATATATAGGTTTTAACTGACGCCAGGATCGAACGCTCTCGAGAGACGCTGAGGCAGCAGCGGCCCGCTTCATACGATGTCGCGGGGCTTCAAGTCCTACTTCTGGTCTCTTTTGCCCCGTTCCAAAATCCCCTTACTCCTTCTCCGCATACCCGCGTCCGAACTGTCCTTGTTCTCGAGCACTCGTCAACTTTTTGACAGAAAATAAATCCTCATCCGCATGCACGTGTCAGTGCATGCATCGGTAGTCGGCTTCGTTGAACTTAAATTCACCGTCAATATTCGTAAATCGCCTTTCATTAGTCGTTTTCACGATCGGAGACACGAGACAGAAGATTGCGCGATCTCAACTCGAAACTCTCCACTCCTCAAACATACCGTACCATGCAGTAGGTATCTCGATCAGGCCGATCGTGGAGAATCGACATTTATACAGAATGGTTCGGCGGTTCGATCGTTGCTGATAATGCTAATCCTCTAGTCACAGCACCCGCACCCCTCCGCACCGCTCCGCACCGCTCCGCTGCGGGTGTAAGATTCCCAGACATTTGACTCGTCGTCTCCTTTCCTTCAAATTTACATCCGTGACAAAGGGAAACCCGTGCCGATGATAAGTATCCCAATTTCGGACGAACGGAAACTATTCGGGGTATCGTGACACGAAACGTGGGTATTATAGCACACCTATACCTACCTATACACCGGTGGACATCGAATCTGGCGGGGTTGAGATGGCCCGGACCATAATATATTGACATATGCCACGGCCGCCAGAACCATTGCCCAGTACGACTTGATCTTTCTGTGCACCATTTAACTTCGAGGTTTCTCCATACGTTACATCTTAATGCAGCTCATCATTATTAAACTTTTCATTTGGTCCGATTTGGTTGTGGCTTAGGATTCATTTGAATACGGAACAGGAAGGATAAGGAACAGAATAATACAACAACAGCTCCAATGTGGCGGGTGACGAGGGCAATAATTTTTTCATGGGATAGGTTCAATCAGAGACTACTTACGAAAAGAAACCGATCCAGGTATCCGCGCTGCATCTCGTCGATACGGCAATCATTTCGTTCGTACTCCCGAATCCCGCAGCAGCTACGTATTTTGATTCAACATCACAAGCTCCAGCAGCTTCAATTAGGCATTATTTTCAAGTTTTTCATGCAACGTTACGCGAATACATTTTCAACGCGGTTCTTGTGATTTGTGAACGAGCAAGAGCAACCCAGCAGCCAAGTTTCGCGCCGCGGTACAACGGCTGTTAGACGTGTATAAAACAAACCGCGTGGCGCTTCGAAGCTTTCTCCCTCCACAAACCCCAGGAGCCACGCGACTTTAACCAACGTACACGTACGTATACGTATAACGTATGTATGCCTCTACATTCGGGACGTTGCGCGCAAACGCCGACTATTACTGGGCGATCTGCGGAAAATAATCTACATTACTTACCGATAGAAGACTCGAACTGTGAAATTGCAACGATGATATGAATAAAATATCGTAAAAGTGCACGTACTGTGTATGTATGTATGTATGTATGTACATCATACCTACGCGTAAGTATAAGACACTATAAGACATAATAGCGGCTGTGGGAACGACGTACTTGGCACTTGCAGGCTGCGGAACACGGGTGATATAGTTAAGAGTTACACTACGGTTCCGCGGAGCTACAGGTTCAATGCGTCAGCACGGGAAAAAAAAGATGTAATTTCTACATCTTCGGTAGTAATTATTTGGACAGCATCTTTTTGGAGTTAAATCTACAGCAATTGCGTTAAGTTTTATTAACCCCATTGATAAACCTTAACGCAATTGCTGTAGATTTAACTCCGAAACGATGCCGTCCAAATAATTACTACCGAAGATGTAGAATTTACATCTTTTTTTCCGTGAGGTATCGGCTCACCGACACATTCGAGTTCATACTTATTCTTGAACGTGTAGTGTAGGAACAGGTTATACATAACATGATATCCTGGCACAATGTTACCGGTCCATGGAATGGAGATCGACATTTCATTCATATTAATTGTCTCCGACGTGTTATTTCATGTTTTCATCCGTTCATTATATTAGTATAA
Source organism: Euura saliciscinereae (assembly GCA_018420115.1). Taxonomy (NCBI): domain Eukaryota; kingdom Metazoa; phylum Arthropoda; class Insecta; order Hymenoptera; family Tenthredinidae; genus Euura; species Euura saliciscinereae. Next base: position 204,097 of record JAFFZH010014967.1, on the reverse strand, counting down.
TATAATATATTGTATAGTTAAGATCCAGGCATCCAGGCGCTTTCTTACCAGACAGAGCTTAATCATTGCGCGCAAGGGTCTCGGGGATGTTGAGTTGAGTTCAGGTGAGTTGAGAACTTTGTCTCCGGTGTAATGATTATATCGATTACACCTGTATCACCGAGAAATTAGATTAACGCCGAGTTGTTTCAGTGTATGTAGACGTGAATTCGTAAATATATACGTGAATTCGATTGCCGAAGCTGAGATTTGAAGATTTGGATTCGAGTCTAGTATAAATAAACGAATAAATAAATGAGTAATGAATAATTGTACAAACCTACATACCTATAGGTATGTAGGTTTGCATATACCTATACATAACCCTGCAGCACCCACCGACCCGTTGATGGGTAGTAATGCCTTTGTGTGGCGCGCTCGTTGGATCTCTTTCGGGCTTTATGCATTTATACATCATCTATGACACATCGTACCGATACGATATACCTACATATTGTATGAATGCACACAGGAATATTGGTAGGTATACCTATAGCGGCTATAGGTACAACATACCTATACGTACGTATGATCGAACAGATACCCCTGTCGTCCGCGACGAGGCGCTTGATCGTGGAACCGGGGTGCACCTGCGCGCGCCCGCGCTCTCGGCTCGTCCAGCATCACGACTCCCGAGCCAGCTCCATCCCCTCCCGAATCGTATACATTGCAGGGTTTGCTACAGTCTCATATACCATAGGAAATATTACCGTCCATCCGCGGCTCATTGTCAGAAAGATAGAGAAGAGTGTGTAATTCAGGAAGCTACGGTGTGGCGGTGGTGCGTCAATGAATCTGATAAATTGCTGCGGCTCCTGAATACGAGCATCGGCCCGGGAGTTTACCGCGACAGGGGGCTCTGTACATCAGGGATGGGAGCATCGGGCGATGGAGCCGAATGCGTCGGACGTGGTCACCGGGAGGCCCTATTTTTTACCGGATTGTCTCCACTGACCTCGTCAGTCCGACGTGGATGCCCATCGGTAACGAATAATGTGCGAAATATTTACGTGTCTGCAGCCGTGATCGTACAGACGTATCGCCTGATCTCACGGCAAGAGATCTCACTCGGGATAAGCTCGATCTCGTAATTCAACTTTCTGCGCTCAATTGCTGATTCGAATGTCAAACGAAACGGTCGATCGTACTTTGCGCATCACGGTCTTGTAATATTGTATAACCCACGGTAGAAATCATCGGCGGTTCGTAATTGCATAACCGACGGCGCAGGACAAACTTGCGAAACGTTACCCCTGGCTTTACAATACTTTCATAATTTCCCTCGCTATAGTTGTGTGGGCAAAGATACCGACTATAAATCGGGGGATTGAACAGCATCGGCAATGGGTCGCATCATGGGACGAGTCATTTCAACCGTTGTTGATATCTTCACCACGGGATGATGGATGAAGCTCGAAGATTCAACGTGAGGATGTAGGAAGTAAGCCAAGGTGATCAAAGCACGTTCCGCAACGAGGCAAGGAAACTGCGCGATTATTTGTCAAGTGTGTATGTCAACCCAAATGAATGTAGCAAAACTGAAATATCAGTATCGGTATCACGTCGGCATTACCGGTATAATTTGAGAAATATTAATAATATTCATCATATTCATAATAATAATAATAACAACAACAACAACAGCAGAGGTGTACAGTGTACACGCGTAATACACAGGTCGGCACGGATATACCTTATACGTCTCAGACGGTACATCGATCAGCTCGGACGAGGGCGACATATATAAATAATACTGAAGCACGAAATAACTGGGGCGATGATTTGGTGGGGAAGTATGGTTTGAACGCACATACCACATCCTATAAGCGTCATAGTCTTCCTTGGAAACTCCAACTGCAGATCCGCGTGGATCTTGGGACAAGAGAATGTTGCCGAAGCTTCCCCGTCTTCTTATATTTCTTCTTTTGTACTTCCAACATCGCCAAGTCTGGTGAGTAGGCACTACCGTTTAATTTTTTACCCACATGCTGCATGATACATAGCTATTCCTTATGAGAGTACCACCATGACGCAGCGGGGTATTGCCTGTACAATTAGATGTGCAACATGTATGTAGGGGAGAACCGGGCAAAGTGGGCTTTCCTCAAAATCTTCCGTAATTTTGCAAAATCAACGAACTTTGTGAATTTATTCATTTACTTGCAACGGGAGACTCGTAACAGCGCATGAAATATATTTCATTTTCACGATCATTACTGTGGAAAAAGGCGGGCAAAGTGCGGGCCCCCCCTCGAAATTTATCGAATTTCTGCTCACTTTGTCCGCATTTTCCCCTAGCCCTCGTGAAATATAGTTATAATTTCGTGTGAAATATGTCCTGACACGAGTGAATAAATGAATTGAGAATGTTTGTTGATTTTGGAAAGGTTCAAGAAAATCTGAGGGGGGGCCCACTCTATCCGCAATTTTTTAGCTTTGCCGTAGACGCTCGTATTCGGCCGGGTTTTCGCTTTTTGGTCAAAATAAGAATATTCAACCAATAAAATCTCAACTCGCAACATCATTTCCTTTTGATAGGCCCACTTTGCCCGACCCTCCCCTATAGGTACAGGTAGATCCGGCTGTCCACCTCAACTCGACACAGCTTCAGACCTCGCCAGCTTCAATTCGATCGCTGAATCTTTATGTTATAAACTTCTAGCTTCGAAACACCCGTCGCATTTTGTTTTGGGTTTCGTTGACCAACCATTCTGAATTAAAAAAAAAAAGGTCCGACGTGCTCTATTTCTGACGATTCCCATAGAAAATACTTGAAATAAATGTGTATAATTAGTATGGACGTTGATTCGACCCAATCGTTGCCTGAAATTGTCGCTCACACGAGAGGTAGATGTGGTAGGATGTGGTAGGATGCCATGCACATAGGTTAGGTTGGGTTAGGTTAGGTTCCGCCGTTAGGCGCCGCCTCATCGGTGATCATCTCTTTTTCTCAGGGGAAGGTCCTATTGGAGGGACGCTATCATTGTTCCAAACCGCCAATTTTTCCGACTTTCGAACCGCCAAAGTCCCGAATGGCCAAATTATCAACTAATCCATTGTTCCCGAATGGTAAACATCGGAACCATCAAAGTCCCGAATCATCGTTGTACGCTCGTTCAGAATCTTGACAAGATTAGTTACACTTCGGCAAACATCAAAAAACATTTTTGGAACTTATTAACACGATCTTCACGGAATGATTTTTTCAATTGGGCGGAATAAACATGAGGAAAATTAGTTCCACCCTCGCAATGGGCCTGAAGCAAAGATTCTCAATCAAATCCGAAATGATGAGTGAGAATCATTGAGGATCGTTGTAAGGGAGTGTGGAGGGCTCTGAAGGATTTGTCCCGACCGGACCGACCGTTCCGGTAATGTTTGGACAAAAATAAGATTTCGATTCATTCAAGCATCATTTTCACCACTTTTACACAAAATGAAAAGAAAAAAAATATGTGTAAAAACGTCGCTATGCGACTTTCCGTCACTGCAGGTTAACCTGCAAGCGGAAAAACAAATAATCGGATAAAAGCAATTTTCAAATTTCTGTCGTATCGGTGAAAGTGCGTAGATAAGTTGATTTATCACAATGGCGAATCGAAAATCTTTGATCGTCAAATTCATTTCATGCAGGGTAGCAGCTTCATGGGTAGCAGTGACAAATTTTTGCATGGATCTCCAAAAATTTAAGATTTAAATACATAGATCTTCGCGTTTCAGATGTTTTTGAGAATCACGATAGGTGTGCTGAAAGAAACAATTATTTATCATGGGTGGACGCGTAACGTATGCAGTTTATGTAGGATGTAGATAGTCCGGTCCATTATCTACCTATAGATACCTGTGAATGGTACACATGCACATTTATCGACGTAGCTTCCACGAGATTTATAACCGATATATTGCGATACCCATATAATATCATGTGTAATAGACTAATGTGTAATTTACTATAATGTACCAGTGTGTGTGTGCGTATATGTCAGGGGTACCGGAGACAGGAGCACCACCAACACCGGGATGTCAGATCGGCTGGAAAATGTGACCCAGACGATTTCCAGGATCCTCGAAGGATATGACATTCGACTGAGACCAAATTTCGGTGGTATGGCCTTACTTTTAACTCATTTATACCACCTATTCCAATTGTCTTGTAATGTGGTATCTCGATCCACGATGCGCTGGACAGCTGTGACGGGTCGGGATCTTTGAGCCGATATTTTTACATGCCGCGTCAACCCCGCGTTACTCATACACGGTTAGGTCGTGGTCGACGTCGGTCTTCACTATTTTAGAATATTATACAGTATAAGAACCTCGATTATCCGAACCTCTATCATCCGAACCCTCCGTTATCCGAACCCCGATCGCTATTTATCCGAACCGTCTATTATCCGAACCTCAACCCTGCTTTTTTTTGGGGGGGGGGGGGGGGGGATTATGCACGCGTTTTTCATGTTTTATTACACACATAGTATGTCTATCATAGTTCTATCTATATTTCACTTCAGGAAAACTCAGTTGCATACGTAGTCGACATTCTTTCATATGTCTATATCATATGATATATATGTGTGTGACATATTTCTTGAATATTTCCCAGCACTGACATAACTGTTCGATTATCCGAATTTTCGATTATCCGAACTGGGCTCGGTCCCAATTGGTTCGGACAATCGAGGTTCTATACTGTATATCTTCGAGCGCGGTGATCTCGCACACCAATCACAGCTAGCCTGTCATCAGACCTCTTGCACAGTGTCTACCAATCTACTTATAGGCCGTAGTTTGTCTTCCGTCTTCCGTCTTCCATGTCTATGTATCGTATGCCGTCTATAATATCCACAAGATATTTATCCTTTCAGTAGATTTGGTATCTATATTGATTGTAAGGCATTATTGTTGCTGCCGCATTCGCAGCGAAAGGGTTCCCGATGTCTACCATATACGATTGTGTTGTATCTTGTGTACAGGTGATCCGCTCCTGGTTGGTATGGATCTGACCATTGCCAGTTTCGACGCGATATCGGAGGTCAATATGGTAAGTGAACGATAATAATGTATAATCCGCGAGTGGTGTTCCGTACCCAACCAACAATATGAGAGGAATTGTCGAGTAGTTTTGCTGGACAACTTTCCGGTCAATGTTCAGGTGTCAAATCCGTGGTTCTCTCCCCTATCAGCGATAAAAGTCATTCGATTATATGTCCGTCTACCCCTCCCGACGTTGTTATAGACACTCTAGCCGAGTGTTCGTTTTCCAGCCGATGTATAAGGTACTACGGCGGCCTACTGTCGCTAGTACTCGTACGACGTACGAGTGCGAGTTGCATATAATTGAATGATATGATTTTGGTCGTAGGATTACACAATAACGATGTACTTAAACCAGTACTGGAAGGACGAGAGATTGGCATTCTCTCAGGAAGAAGAAGTCCTGACGCTCAGCGGAGATTTTGCTGAAAAGATCTGGGTACCCGACACATTCTTTGCCAACGACAAGAACAGGTGATACACCTATAGAGTCCATCCTTGAACTTGATTTATTACTACGTATCTGATAACTCCCCACGAAACAGGTGTAACAGGTACACGAGTGTACAACGCCTATTGCAGAGCATACTTGTACAAAGGATTAAAACTTACCGTCGAACAGTAGATTCTCGGAATTTATTACATCAGGCGGTATGTAATAAATTCACAATTCACAGTATCTGCACAATTGAAGATTTCGATTGATTTTTCGATCAAATTAAGAGACATCAAATAGTGGATCGGCAAAAACAAATGTCCACAATTGGAGTTTGACGTGGCCAATGAGCATGCGTGCACACTCTTGGCCATTTAGGGTTCGAGTTGAATCAATGTGGTCGATGGATTTATAAATATGGTTCAAGGTTCTGAATACACAAATTACTGAACTTTAGCGGATTAGCTCATTCGAAGAGGCAGAGAAATCAAAATCATTACTATCCGCCGGCTTCGGAAGAGGACTTCTTTATTATTCCTTCCGGTGACACGAATGGCGTTCGGATGCGTGTTTGAAACACAGAGAAGATGTTAAGTGCAAAAACGTTCTTTCGTTGAACACGATGATATTGACGTAGATTTACTAAAGACTCGGCAGCCTAGAGACTCGAAAACAAAAAGTTCTTCAGAGAGCAGTCAGAGTAGTAAAAAAACGAATCGTTCACAAAGCATCATGTTTCATATCAAGCACTCGTTACCTCATACCTCAACAATTTCCTATTGTCTGACAACACAGAATTATCTCACCCCTCTTTAGTCCCACCGTCCCAGGTGATTGCGGGTCCATGAGCCAGTGACCTGCTTGTCGCTATAGAATTGAGTTAGACGCCACCACTAATTGTAATTGATAATTGCTGATAATTGTAATTGGGGGCCGTTCACAAGATGCATTCCACTTGAAACATGTGACATACAAATTGCCATTCCCCCCCCCCCCCCCCATTATTGGTAAGGTAACAATTCACGAGACACCCTCCCCCGCTTCGACCGTTCCGTATTACTTGGAGGGCTCCTCGTATGTCTAGATGTACCATATGCATGTGTACGTGTACACTGTTGGAAAAATTTATCTAGAAAAAATGTCCCAGCAGGTCCACTCTACATTTGCGTTATATTTACACATTTATTTGTCGATATAACACAAATGGATGTCATTTTAACATCAAATGTGTTGTTTTGACATTTTTTTTATTTACTTTAACAATAAAAAGTGTCAAAATTAACATAAAATTTTGGGTGGACCTGCTCTCTGACATTTTATTTCTAACCGTGTAGGGGCATTATACCTCTGCATGTGTACCTAGCTGTAGACAGTCGGTGTACACGGATTTGGGTTAATCGTAGATCATGCAAAACAGTTGCCTCTGAGCTGGGCCACTTGGCATGAAACCGAGGGTGGCTGGTGGCTCGTCGCTGCGCATCGACTGACCTCGTTCATCCAAAGTTTGCCACACCTGAGTGACCTTGAAATCTTGCAGGCTATGACATTCGCGACATTTGTCGCGAAACGGAGAAGATGTTACGCTCATATGTGTAGAAATGTGCCCCCCTTATTTCGTACGCACCATCCGAGTACGCGTTAGCTATACACGGTGTCACGGTCTAGAGATACGAGCATTTCGCAGACCCCCAACCCCATCCGAAAGTTACGTAGTTAGTCTGTTGACGATCTCGGTATGATCAACATTCGTGTACTTAACGTGTACTTAATGCGGGTGTAACCGTCAATATGGAGAAACATGTAGATTTAGGGTAAGGTTGCTATCGATGAACCGTTGCCTTCGATGGACCAGTGGTATATCTCAGGTATGTGGTAGTGCTTGGCGTTGCTATCAGTGCGAATCAAGTCTACTAGTGGCCAAAGAGTGGCCATGTTAAAAACAGTCACATGGGTGCCGTAGGTGTGCTGAAATTGAGCGAGGTAGGAATTTGCCCTTTCTGATCTTATTTTTCCTAATTTTGCAAACGTGTTTGAACCCTTGTATCGGTGATTTTTCCTAAATCGTCTTGGATGGTTTTGAACCTTATACTTCGCTCTTCAAAATGATACCGATACTTTTTTTTGTATCTTTCCATCCTGTGGTAGTAGGATAGGTTATTTGTTGCGATGCGAATTTCCATGGATGGACCGCGCAACAACGCTATGAATGGACCAGTATGGAAGGTATTACTTTTTTCAGTTTGTAAGACACTGTTGAGAGGATCTATCGTGCTTGACCTACAATTTGTTTGAAATCTCAAAAATCTATTCATACGTCATCAATTTATCATTTACACCAATATATTAGGTCATTAGGTCATTGTATTGTTTTATGTTCATTATTCCAGTGGTTCATCGAAGGAGATGGGGTGGTCCATGCGTGGAGCAGGTCCTTGTATTGTTTTATGTTCATTATTTTAGTGGTCCATCGAAGAAGATGGGGTGGTCCATTCATTGAGCAGGGTTGCCATGAATGGACCAAATTCAAAAAACAGAAAATCGGTGATAAATAATCAGATATTAACAATAACCTTGCTCACTCGTGACTGCTCTGTAGAATAGGTTTCGAAGAAAACATCCACCAGTGGTTTTGCATTTTCGACTTAAAATCCAATTTTTCTGGCCAACTTTGCTTAGGGGGTCCATCGATAGCAACCTTACCCTATATTGGCCTTTCATAACGTATCAGTTGGATGAAAATTCTGCACAAATTGTCCTTTACACCTGTCACCAGTCACGCTTTAGCTAGTGGTATGGTACGCGTACTGTGGGTAGGTATACGAGTATATCACCGGTGTCATCAATCGATACACACGAAACGAAGTGTGCAAGGTCTGCTTGGCGCTGGAGCAAACGCATCCAAGTTCCCCGCACCACCATCCATCGTTTGTTGTATTTTCCCCATTCCAATCAATGCTCGCGTCGCGTCGTATATAGTCATTCTGTTTACAATTAGTCTGATTCGATCATAAGGTGAGGCCCTATGGCCCTATCGGTACATCGGGTGCGAACCGCTCTGTAATACGATATGGCCGCAAATGCGTACACTTATACCACCTACCTACCCGTCCGATTGGAGCAGGCATACCGACCGATATCCGATCCATCGATTTCAGCTTTCTACACGACGTGACGGAACGGAATAAGCTGGTACGTCTATCCGGTGACGGGTCCGTCACCTACGGAATGAGATTTACGACAACCCTGGCCTGCATGATGGACCTTCACTACTATCCTCTCGATTCTCAGAACTGCACCGTTGAAATTGAAAGCTGTAAGTTGACGTTCACGTATACTATAGGTATCGTGTGTACGTATGTACGTCTATTGTATGTACAAATCGTTGCGGTAAAACGTCCGTGCAAGAGCAATGCAACGAATCGGCGGGTTTGATCTTGACGGTGATATCCTGCAGATGGCTACACGGTCCTTGACGTAGTCATGTATTGGAAGGCGACCCCGGTGCGCGGAGTAGAGGAAGCGGAGCTGCCCCAATTCACGATCATCGGTTACGGGACGAACGACCGCAAGGAAAGATTGGCCACCGGTATTTATCAACGCCTTTCCCTCAGCTTCAAGCTACAGAGGAACATCGGTTACTTCGTCTTTCAAACCTACCTCCCCAGTATTCTCATCGTGATGCTCAGCTGGGTCAGTTTCTGGATAAATCACGAGGCGACCAGCGCAAGAGTGGCACTAGGTGAGACTTTCGCAATGTTTGTAGTTTGTAGCGTACGGAGAGCCTTGATTTCGAGATCCGCGAGCCCACGAGGCGCGCAATTGGCACGTGGATGTCGATTTCTACGTCGACGAGTATACATACTTGTGTCAGTCCACGTGGGCGTCAAAGGCGCGGGCGGCGAGAAACGGACGTACCCCCTACCGTAACGTACCCGTGTTCACGTTTCAGGTATCACCACGGTCCTGACTATGACCACGATATCGACCGGAGTTAGGAGCTCTTTGCCGAGGATAAGCTACGTCAAGGCGATCGACATTTACCTTGTAATGTGTTTCGTATTCGTGTTCGCGGCCCTGTTGGAGTACGCCGCCGTCAACTATACCTATTGGGGGGCGAGGGCAAAAAAAAAGACAAAGAAGAAGGATGAGACCGATAAGAAGCCGGTAACGACATCGAAGATCGGTGTGTGGCTTTCCGGCTGTTACAGTTAGTGTACAAACCCATCCTTTGAATCGAACCGTATTTTCGTCGTATATTATACCTTATACACGTAATATGCCCGCCTGTTTTCTCACAATTCCCTGCGAGTAATATAAGTATTTTGAACCCTTCGTCCAGCAGGTAGCAAGGCCAGCTCCCCATTTACCGATTCAACAGACGCAGACATCATAGAACTCCAAGACTTGAGGATGTCGCCGTTGCCCAGCATTAGAAGCCGGGCAGGGACGGCTGGTGGCCAGGTTGGAGCGACAGGGTCCGGAACGACGGTCAGAGATCATGACCCGGCGAAATTTCCGCCAAGCTTTCGGATATCTCGATCTGCCGGTTATAACACCCACACGCGACCGAGTGGCTTGCGATACAGAGGAACCAGACAGCCCAAGCCTAAGGTACGTATGTATCTACGTACATACATACATACGCATTAGATACTACCACGTCCATTAGGTGTACGATGCGATACGTTGTGATGCATCTACATCCCGAATGCCTGTGACATGTAACTACACGAGGTGTTGATAACACACTCACTCACGCACACGCACGCACAGTGGTGGCGTTGGTAACGTAAGGTTGTCGACGATCTGTTTCAGGTGCTGCACGCTTTACGCAGAGGTGCTTCGGTCTTGAGAGCATCGATGCCGAAGATTAAAGACGTCAACGTGATCGACAAGTATTCGAGAATTATATTTCCCGTCAGTTTTCTTTTGTTCAATGCTGTATATTGGATTTTTTACGTCCTATAAGAAAAATGTGAAAAATACATACAAGTGGGGATTAAAGTAGCATGCGAATAATACGAATATATACAGGTATAAATAGGATATATACGATATGAGTGCCCCGTCCCCCCGGAAAATTATCAAACATGAAATTCCCTAATCGTAAGCCGTGCGAGGAGTTGTGTGCAGTGAATATTACACTCGAACGTCATTGATCGATCAAAGCATATATGTATATAAAATTGTTCGGTGGCGGTTCACGGTGATCTTGGTGTACACAAACCGGCTTACACTCAATAACCGATCCTCGCTATTAATCATTCGTCTGCAGTACGTGCTCATGCGTGTTCACGTTACTACCATTCCCATAATCATTCCCATAATCATTGCCATTGCCATTGCCATTGCCATTGCCATTGCCATTGCCATTGCCATTAATATTACGATCTCCAATATCGTATATTACGTAACGTAAAATCAACGAGCAACTAGTCATATAAGCGAAAAACACTATTGACATTGGACTTGGAAAGTGATCAAAATCATTTATCACAAATTTAATAATATTCGGCGAATATAAGAGCGCGGGTTGGATTATATGTATATGTGTATAGGTCCAATTCAGCAAACTCTGTTCTCGCGTACTTATACCTACACCTAGCGTGTATTGCAGACGACGCATGATCGTACATAATTGTAATTTTATGTGCGTAAATGTTTTATGCGTGAAACTGGGAACATAATTAATACTAATATAATGCTATACAACAATAGTCTTTTCGTCCTACCCCCCTTGAAAACGCGTCTTTTCATACATGCAAAGCGGGTGGAATCTGAGTTATTGTGACCGCTTGGCGAGCGGGCGCACATTTCCATTACAGCCAGCTTCGAGCGGGCGGAAAGTATGAAAAGGCGTGGTTTCAAGGGGTGGGGACGAAAAGTATCGTGTGCACCACGGGCGGAAGGCGAGTTTCACTCGTGCGACGGCCGCCCTCGCTACGCTCGGGTGGCTACCTTCGCTCTCATGAAATCGCCTTCTTTCCGCCCTTGATATACAATATACTATTGCCTGCACTAGGAGGATATCTTAGATATTCGAGAAATGACTGCGTCGGTCCAGTATACATTATACCTTATACTACGTCACATGTCCACGTATTCACTGCAGTGCCGGATTTAAGCAGGGGCGGACGGGGCGGTCGCCCCGGGGCCCGCACAGATATGGGGCCTCCACAAAATTCGGATTCATATTTTTTCCCCTAAATTTAATCAAAATGAAATCACAAAAAAATAGATAAATAGTATAGTTTTTGGCAATACTAAATGATTGGGTTAGGTACGGTGCAAATTCGCACCGGATAGTGGGCCTCCACAACTGGGGGGCCCGGGGCCCCCCGCTTCCTAAATCCGGCACTGATTCACTGGGCACATGTAAAACGTATAATAATATTGCGTGTATATGTATCGGTACCTCCTAATGATACCAGCTTATCTTAGCGAGTCCGTTCAAAATAGCTTATCTCGGCGTTGACCAAAGAATCAGCCTATCTTGGCATTTCCCGCAGTAACAGCTTATCTTACCGTTGACGATAGAAACATCTTACCAAAATGGGCTCCATTACCCCCAAAAGAGTTTTAATCCACGACTCATATCTCGCTAATGAAAAAATTTCAGCACTTGAAAATTGCACTCGGTCAAGGCCATACATGACAGAAAAGTTTGTGCTTCATCCGGTCCATGTAAATTACACGTCTGATTTATGCTTCTCAATCAAAGTTTGCTTTTGATCCTGTGGAAAACTAACGCGAACGCTGATAAGCTGTTTCTATCGTCAACGGTAAGATACGCTGTTACTGCGGGCAATGCCAAGATAGGCTGTTTTGCAGAACGGACTCGCTAAGATAAGCTGGTATCATTAGGGCGTATCGGTGTACTTGCAAATTGAGGCTGATGTGCGTACGTAAAGTTACGTTGGCGAGTCCAACATTTTACAATCTATCTTAGCTTTATAATTTCTGTGACATTATTATATCATCATTACAGTATATAGGGTGTCCCATTTCAAACAATACAGCTGAATATCTCGAGAATCATTGGTCGTAGAGAAAAACGTTTCAGATAAAAGTTGTCGGGTCCTGAGGGGGACATGTTCTGGTGATAATTGGCTTTTTTGTAAGTGGAGATGTTGAGGTGATATGAAGGTCAACTTTGGTTTTTCAAATGGAATCATGTATTTATTACTTGTCTATTCGATTGAGCGTTAAATTTTACATCATCAAGTAGTGGAGCACAGGTGTTTTGAAATCAATGGTTTATTAGATACACCCCTCAAAAGAATTGAAGCAAAATTCGATACCGAACCGAAAAATGATGAACTCGTGACTACTTGTAACTCTTGATCCAAGGGTCGTATTAAAAACACAAAGTGTGCGAATTCAAGCTTGGAAAATCTCCGCCCTGTGCAAGGTGTTGAAAGTGATACTGAAATGTGGATTTTCGAAATAATCGTTTCGAGGACGTGTAACTCGAAAATAGGACGCGATAAAAGAAATTCATTTACTGGAGGTGAAAGTAAACATTTCAAGCTTTAAATTGCGCACCATGTGTTTTTAATACGACCTCTGGATCAAGAGTTACAAGTAGTCACGAGTTCATCACTTTTCGGTTCGGTATCGAATTTTGCTTCAATTCTTTTGAGCTTTTGAAGGGTGTACCTAATTAACCATTGATTTTAGCACACCTGTGCTCCAGTGCCTTTTGTCGCGAAATTCAACGCTCAATCGAATAGAGAAGTAATAAATACATGATCCCATTTAAAAAACCAAAGTTGACCTTCATATCACCTCAACGCCTCCATTTACAAAGAAGGCAAAATCACCAGAACATGGCCCCCTCAGGACCCAACAACTTTTATCTGAAACGTTTTTCTCTACGACCAATGATTCTCGAGATATTCAGCTGTATTGTTCATGTATTTCAGTCACCAGATACCGCGCAGTATACACGTAATGCAGGTGTTCAGCAAGAAAGAATTATTTACCCCGTGGGTCTCCTTTCGATCAAATAATGGATAACTTGTATGTGTATGCATAACAGTGATTTGTAGCATATTTGCTGTATGTAGGTACAGGTACAACCAGTTAACTAGTCCCGTGGTGTAGTTTGTTTGTAACATTTATATGCTGGCCACCGGGCATTCTCTTATTGTTAACGAAAATGACGCCGCCATTACAAATACGCAGGTATGCATATGATGCTCGGTTGTCGCGTTGTCGGCTGAAAAAAATTATAGGTACTTGACGCTTTTGACCCTCAGCAAAATTGTCTGTCTGGTCGTGGAACGTTCGTTTCTATTTGATGTATGCATCCTTGGAGTAAGAAATGTGAGTATTATGTTTTATAAATAAAGTGCGTTTATTCAAATACTTCCGGTACAAATATAATACCTACGATTCATTCATCTCTTGTCAACAAATCATTCCCTCGTTCTATGTACTGTACATACATACATACATACATACATACATACATACATACATACATACATAGGTACATCCAGTTCTTTTCTTATCTGCGGATAGTTTCGTTCACTGTTGTTGGTTCACGGAATTGAAGATCGAAGCCATGCGAAAGCGAAATGTGGATTGTGGAGTGTCGGGGTGTAGTTGGTATAGGTACCTATGGTATGTCTGTAGTGGGCACGCATGCGTACCGTGAACTTGGGATTAGGTGAAAGTGTGCCCGCGTGGCGGCGTCCGAGGGAGATCGGTGGTCCAACCCGCGGCACGCTTGCGCCGTAATGCGTCGCCGGCACGCCGACGACCGTCAAGTGACAGTACGCCCGTCGCATCGGTTGACCATAGTACTGCAGTAGTACTACGTGACGCAGTCAGCCGCAACGTGTGCCGGGCTCTTCAAAGATCGTCAGTAATTGAGCTCCGATAAAGTTGGCGCGTGCACACCTGACACAAGTCCCAAGGGGTTTTCGCCTTGATATATCCATATTCATATTTTATAGCGTGACAATTGCAGTCAGCGCGGTCGCGTGCAGTATGTAACACAGCAAAGGCGTGGTGATACAGATACTCGCGGGTCAAGATTTCACTCCAGAAATCGTTCAACACAATTGATGAATAATTGTCTAGTTGTCTGAATAGTGCCGAGAACAGATCAGTTAGCGCACTGCGACGTGACATTCGACTTACCGTGAATCGCCGTACCGCTCCGTCAACTTGGTTCTATAGCCGTATAATGACAGAAGGGTGGAACCACGATGAAGTTCACATGTCGACGGTACGTATTCGCACGACAGTCAATTAAATATTCAACATGCCGTTAAGCTGCTTCGATACTCTATTATGTAAACGAATTTGAATTTGGCGGAGCGACGTGCGCGCGACGCTTACGTGCTTAGTCGGAATTATGGATCGGCTGGAATGGGTATTGGGTTGTTGCGTACGTCGCACGATTAGCCTTGGCATTTTTCATACACACCGTACGGTCTAACAGTTCAAAGACTCGTGCGCAGTTGCGGGCGAGTAGCCTGCCGGCTGCTGATACTTGTGTGTCATATCGCGGCCGCCACTCTGGGTCTCTATAGTAGTCCATGCAAACAAAACTCATCCTGCATCTACGGGCATAAGCGCGTCTTGACTGCTCACGGTTGAAAATCAAGACGTTAGCTAGGTGTTGCATATCGTACGGTTTCCGACAGCCCTTGCATAATGCAACCAGTAATTAGGGTCACAGCAATGTCGCGGGAGACTCGTCATTTCTTGTGACATGGTGTCAGAGAAACACTAAAATCTTACGAGTATACATAGTTTATTTTGGAAGATTGGCGACACTTGAGAACAGCGTATCGTGCTTTTCGGGGCGTTGGACCGGAACAGTGTCGAGTACCTAAGTGTCGATCGGTCTAGTTCTTTTCATAACACCTGCACGGAAAGTACGACTTTCGGCCCGTTGCATGAACGGGAATTCGTACTTTCCGATGCAGGGGGTGGTGAAAAATAGGATACTACCCACGGGAGTGAAAAAGGCCATCCCAAACTGCATGTGAAATTGACACCCGAGCCGAAGGCGATGTCCGAGTCGCCTTCGGCTCGGGTGTCAATTTCACATGCAGTTTGGTAGAGCCTACTCTCCCTCCCTAGGTGTGTAATATACTATTCCTCCACTGCGTCCGTAGTCATACCTACCTATTATCGTGTACATACCTATGACGTTACGTATAACGTCATACTGTCTTGCGACGTGAGCGGCGTCATCGATAATGTCGTCATGGATAGACATGTATTTAATAAAATTACACCGAGCGAGAGAACGTCTGTCAATTGTTGTTGTATGCTGATGATCTTTGCGGCCATCCGTATACATATACAATGTTGCTCGGTTACGGCCCACTTTGCCCGGTTCTCCCCTACCAGCCCTACTTGGCGCGGCTCTGACGTCATCAAAGGTTAAAAAACGCAGCGTCGTGTGCATAGATGATCAAAGGCCAATAATTGGAGACGATTACAGTGGTCTGCGTAATGCAGGTACATTCGATTCCTGCGTTCCAATAAAGATGTACATCCTGCGTCCTACGGTATAGCTGTAATACAGGTCGTAGCGGAATGAGCAATTATCAGCTCGTTTACTGCGCAATATTATCAGTTCTAAAATTTTACTCTTTTTCACTTGACTCCTGCGGTATGTTTAAATTCACCTGCGATCTTTGAATATACATAATCGGCTGTTTGAGTTTCAGAGGTCTTGCTATCGGTGCACAATTAGGAGTAAGTGGACAGTAGAAAGTCGGAGAAAACCACAAATGGTAGCTTCACCTCGGCTTGGGGTCTTCGCGAGGTATTTGATACCTCGATAAGTAGTTACACGGTGACCGGAAGTCACTGCGCAGGACCATTCGCAAATGTATATTCATCGAAGCTACCGCTATAATTTGAATTCGGTAAAATCCGGTTTGACAGGTCTGCTAGTTTCGTAGGTCAAGAAAATAGAAATACCTTATATAGAAAAATAATCGTTATAATTGGCTAGCCAAGCGTAATCGTGGTTATATTATTCGTCTGAATTCAATTATTGTTCAATAATTACTCGTCCAAGATGTCGAATAATAATGGGCGGTTGGATCCGTATATGCCGGCGCATGTAACACCGCAAGGGTAAACGGTCGGCTGTTTGGAGCATTACTATTGATCTACATCGGGTAGTGTTCGGGTATATGCCTACGTCTACGTGTATACAATAGTGGGTATACATCGGTGTACTCGTGTGTATGGGATTATACTCGCATACTTACAATTGTATCTATCACATCACGCGGTGGCTGATGGTGCACTCCGGGTAAAATTCGGAACGCCAGGTCAATTATCCTGTTTGCTGTATAATGAAAGAACGATTACGTTAATTGACCTCAATGGATTCCAGCCCGAGTTGATCAGATTGCACGGTTACCCAGCCGAGGTACACCATGCTTGGACGGAAGATGGTTACCGTCTCGAGATGCACCGCATACCTCGCCTCTTATCCGATAAGATACCGATAGGACAAACTGCAACGGACCAGCCCCGGGCCGGTACTCCCCTCACGGAGGCCACGATCCACGAAGTCCCTCTGCCCGAGTTAGGTGGATCGGCGAGACTACCGAACGACAGGACACCCGTACTCGTTCTACATGGCCTATTGTCAAGTTCGGCTGACTTTGTTCTTCTGGGACCAGAGAAGGCCCTCGGTGAGTTATCGCCGTCACACCCTTTTTCGCCAGATCTGACGCACAATTTGATTACTCGATTTTCCGCTCCATCGGCGCGCTGGATGATTGGATAATGCATAGATAAAAAACAATCCTCAAAAGAGATGATTCCAAGTTCAAAGACACTAATCTCGCGGCCCATGTACACCGTATGTATGCCACGGTTATGCACTGAAAAGGCACGCACCGCGTAGGTATGCACAATAGGGAGCCAACATTTTGACCTCGAGCTTGCGATTTGGCTTCTCAACCCAAGAAAGCCATAGATTTTACAGACAAAATGAATCCCTCCAAAGATAAAGGTAATCGGACAATTTTCAGACGTCGGAATGGAATCAATTCACATTTAGGGGTCGCTCAGTCATTGATACTCAATGATGAAAAGAGATTCATTGAGCCACCCCTAAATGTGAATGATTCCATTCAAATTCCGCGTGCTTTGAGGGATGTAGGTATGCCTGTTTGCACAAAACTTCGGGCCAAATTTACCACGCGGGTATTGATCAATTGTTCCATACATATTGAAACGTTAGATAAATGTGTGATGAATACGTGTATGAAACATATGAACAATACCCCCGGGGTAATAAGCAACCGGGCAGTAGAGTAGAAATGGATATGGGGGTTAAAAGGTGGGGTTGGTGGAATTTTTCTTCTGACATTGGGGCAGAATACGTTTACGTTCATAGGTAGGTATCATCGATATTTTCCAGTGAAATTTTGGACACCTTCCTGAATTAGTCACGATAGAGAAATCGAAAGGGTTAGAGCCGCGAAACATCAAAGGTGAAAAATCAGTTTGCAGGCGACACCTCGGGTTTTCGACCCCATTGAGCGACCTCGAAAAATTGTCCAAATACCTCAATCTTTGGAGGGGTTTATTTTATCTGTGAAATCTTTAACTTTTTTGGGATAGAATCCAAGTCGCAAACTTGAGGTCAAAATGTTCGCACCCGAATGGACAATTGAAGCCCCGTGACGAGGAAGTCAGGGACGACAGCCCGGCAGGAGATTCCCGTGAATGTGCGCACGGGGTTGAGTAAGAGTGAGATGGCATACCGGAATATGAAGATGAAGATGACGACGCATCGCGTAGGTCGTAGATGAACGTAACAGGGTTCTCCACTGTATTGCAGTTCGTTCCGTTCGCGCGTTGTGAATGCAGTCTTGAATGAATCATCACGTGTTTTATTGCAGCTTACGCATTGTGCGACAGTGGGTATGATGTTTGGCTTGGAAATTCCAGAGGCAACGCCTACTCCCAGGATCACAAGGAATACACGGTCAAAGACAGGCAGTTCTGGGACTTTAGGTATCGTTAGCTCCTTTTTACCGAAATATTCAAGAATTGTGTCTCCTTCCCACTTGCGTGAATATTTCTCAGGAAACCTATTCCTGGTCACATTCGACTCTAAATTCTGTTAAATGATTTGGCAAACGTATCTACATCGGAAAACCTTTTTCCATTTCAAAGCTGGCACGAGATGGGCTATTACGACCTGCCGGCTATGATCGACTACATCCTAGAAACGACCGGGCACACCTCGCTGTACTATGTCGGTTACAGCCAGGGTACAACGATTTTCTACGTCCTGACGAGTGAGCGTCCGGAATATAACGCCAAGGTCAGAAGTATGGTTAGCCTTGCACCAATCGCCTTCTTGGCCAATCAGCGAAGTCCACTGATCAAATGCACCGTACACTTCTACCATTTAATGGAGGTAACCGAACCCGCTTCATCTGCAATGTTAAAATCCTCTACCAGCACTGTATCGGGCCAGTTGTGCATCTGACGAAATATCCACCCGCTCCGCGTCGCGTCACCCCCGCTTTTGTAGGTACACGTATAGTACACGGACGTGGGGCAGGTTGTTTTCTTCGCCTGATCCTCTCCGACCACTGATAACCCAATCGTTATGACAGACAAAAATGAAGTAAACAAGCCGCACATCCGACTTTCTAATAAACGTCTGGCAGCGCCGGCCGGGTCTACCCGTAACGACGCAATTATTTCTTAACGGTATAAGAATCATATTTGAGAACTTCCACCGAGGAACGGAGCGCACGTGTGGATATACCGTGAGCATTGGAGAAGATGAAACGGTGACCCCATGCATGAGTTCGCTGACCATTTCACTTTCTTCAAATACTCGCGGTATGCCCATTCGTGCGGTTGAATGTACAATATATGTATACAATCACGCAGTTTGCCCGCGTACACTCGACGGAGCGCGTTTTTCTTGAGAATAGCGCGGCGAACCGCGAGATAAAGTTGAAAACGGCAGTGCGGGCTGTGTTGACGCGGTGGGGTATCTCTTATTATCTTCCCACTTGTATTCGCAGTGGGGATCGTCGTACTGCAACATTCACCAGTGGTTCCCCAGAAACAGACTCCAGGCTCGTGCTCTCGGCACTCTGATACGCAATGCCCCCGCGACACTGACGAAAGGCGTCTGCACATCGTGGCTTTACCTTATCGCCGGATTCGGCAGCAATCAACTTGACAAGGCAATGCTACCACTGATCTTTGGCCATTTCCCCGCCGGCTCGTCCTACAAGCAAATCATTCACTACGGCCAAAGCGTGCTGTCAGGTGAGTGTCGGTCGCGTACCCTCGACTCACATTGCGTATTCATGTATTCATATTCGTATTCATTTAGGTATACGAATGTACTATCTTGAGTGGGGAAGCCGTATGCTGGATTATCGATTCACATTCACATTCACATTCACATTCACATTCACATTCATGCATTCGCATTCGCATTTCGACAGAGTATTCAGATATCAGACCTTGACCTTGGTCTTTTTCCGTTGCAGGATCTTTCCGGAAATTCGACTACGGGAAAAAGAAGAACTTGGAACTGTACGATAGTGCCCAGCCACCGAAGTATAATCTTGACAAGGTCAAAGTCCCTGTGACAATATTCTACAGCGAGAACGACTTTATGACGGATCCCCGGGTGAGTTTCGATTCCTCATTTCTCGTCATCTACCAAATCCCGACTTCCAGTATAGGCCCGATGTGGGTGTGAGACTTGTGTTATTACGCCTATACGATGTAATCTCGTTAGGGTGAAATGCTGGAATAGAATAACGTGGCCACAATAACAATCGACCACGGGACATGATTGCAGGATGGGAGCGTGTGTAGTGTGACTCGACATCCGTCTACGCAGCGATCCGCCCCGTTCCCCCGCCTCAAAGCTGTTTTTCTCATTTCTCATTTCAACTGATTACTTATTACTTTCACGCAGGATGTGATGAGGCTGGCCGACAAACTGCCGAACGTTATCGAAAAGTACAAGATTCCGTACAACAAGTTCAACCACATCGATTATCTATGGGGCGTCGACGCCAAGACTCTCGTGTACAACTATATCATCAAAATTCTGAAGCGGTCGTAGCACGAATCGGTTCTACGATGCATATTCACCGAGGATTCGCCAAGGATTCACCGTGGACACATTCATCGGTATCGGGAGAAAGGAGACATTTGTTTCATCCCCCCTTCCTACGAAAAACTATAGTATAATCCGTGATCGTGCGACGATGAGCCATGACGAGGCATATTTCGAGTCTACCTTTGAGCTTGAATCGAGGCAGACGAGTGATAGTGGTCTTCGGGCTGACTCCTAATCCGCGGGATAAGCATGTACAGTTGTCTCGTGCACTTTGACTGTGATTACGTTGTACTACAGAAAAAAAAGCCGGTTACGCAGACGGTATAGCAATTGCAATGGCACAACTATAATTGCGATAATTCATACGGCGCAAAGGCATATCGAGCGATGGTGCACGTATTTAGGTACCCGAGTCCGAATTCTAACAGTAAGCAAGTTGGTAATGACATTATCGGCGCGCACGAGTCACCGTACTTGGTCTCCTTTTTTGTCCCACCCTGGACTATAACGGAGAAAGAGAAAGACAAATATACCTGGTGTATGCTTGCCAAAATGCCCCATTCAAGACCCAGCTACAAATGCGCAATTATGCGTTATGCATCTGATATTTCTCGTTTAAAAATGCGCTTCGTATCTGCATTCGGTTCGCCGTTGCTGCTCTGCGTCACCGATGGTTCGGGTGCCTCTGTACCATTTCCATGAAAGTTCATGTCAGCCAGATTAGAGTGTTCGAGCTGCATATTCTGAAACGCACGATTCTTTACAATCGTGCAATTTGCCGGACGCGTATCTTGTTTTTGTTTTCCCTCAACCTCAATATTCCATCCCAGTGCGCTCGGCTGGTCGAATATCACGAATTAAGGCGAATTAATCGCATACCCCGTACTCCCAGCAACGATGCAATAATCGAGAGTTTGAGAAAGTTGTTCTTTTAATGAGCATGAATCTCATGTGTATTCGTGGCTGGAAAGCGTTATCTCCGCTCGCTCGCTTTTAGCCATCGATGAATCATCGCTATAACTGCTGATATGAGTTATACATTTAAATCGTCCACAGAAGCCAATGTGTAGAAAACCAATTTTTCCAAAGGTCAATTGTCGACCGTCCAACGGTAACTGCTGAATCATCATAACGTACGGTTGTGATGGCGAACCGCCCTATTCGAATCCCAATTTGATGAACAAACGTCGGAAGTGTCGCGGGACGACCTCCGTACCTGTAGAATTTGGAAGCACTCTCGGGTTGCAATGCTTGTATTAGCTTATAAGTTTGATTATTCCATGTACCGTGTGAGTGTAAATAAAATTTGTATTATATTTCTTAAACCGCGATGATTTATTTTTATTTTCATGATTCGTTTGTTTCAATAACTGCAGAGCCCACAAAGTTGTATTACAGTCCACATCCCTATACTCGGGCC
Organism: Euura saliciscinereae; assembly: GCA_018420115.1. NCBI lineage: Eukaryota > Metazoa > Arthropoda > Insecta > Hymenoptera > Tenthredinidae > Euura > Euura saliciscinereae. The sequence goes on along the minus strand of JAFFZH010014967.1, from coordinate 182,062 downwards.
AAGCACTCGTTACGCTCAACATTTATATAAATGATCGTGCAACGTATCGAGGAATTTTGGTCGGCGAAATGGCAAAATTGGCGAAAAATCACACGTACGGAAACAAAATCTTTTCCGTGATCTTGGCTCCTACTGCAAGACTGCATGGTATCGACAAAGACAAAGAGGCAACGGCTCGCCACCATTGTCCCCTGTGGACTCGCGGAGCGTTCACCTTGTTCGAGTGGGGCAACAGAACGGTCGCGACAAATATTGACTCCGTGAAATCATCGCCAGCGAGAAACTAATCCACGGAAAGATCGCGGTGTACAGTATTTACACACTTACGGTATTGCAGAGTATTCACCCCGTTCTCACTAGGTAGGTGTATCACCGATAACATTGTTATCGTATTTACAATGCATCGTGCCGCGTAAAATGCAATAATATTATATTCGCTTCTATATACCTATAGGTACGTATGACGAATACACATGCATGCATGATTTAGCATTTAATAGACCAGGAGCACCATTTATTGATCACGTAGGTTTATTTTTATAACGTGGGACTGAATATATGGATGATTGAGTTAGGTATATACGGTCTTCATGTACCCATACTTCTGTATAATAATGACAACAAAACTTTATTCTTTCTCAATACATAATGTACATTATTTTTTTCTGATTTATTTATCAATCTTCTTCACATATCGTCCTTCGTAGAATACTATTTACATATGCGGGACAAAATTCGTATATATATATATATATATAAAATCACTCCATGGAGTATGACAGTAATGATTCGTACAGGCTTCTGCTGATGCAGTATTTATAGCACTTCCCCATAATACCTATCTATGCATATTATACTCGTTTGACTATACTCTTACTCATATATGTATTTTGTACAAACGATCATTTTCGGAATATATATATATACATACAATATACCCTGTAAGCGTAACAGTTGGGTATTCATTTTTATCGAAACGATCATTTTCGAGTCTATCGTTGAATCGTTCACTGATACACATAACAATCTGTACGTACCACGCGATGGTCATGGAAGACGACACAGTAGATTTATTACCATCCAACGGTGAATTTTTACTGCGGTTGGAAATAGGGAAGAAAAACGGTCACGTAATTATACCCAATCAACATTCACGCACACAATTGTACCCATCTAAACACATACATGCATACACGTACGTACATACACACGCGGTATTACGTAGATATCGATACGCTGGAAGGGTTTCCGAACCGCTTACTCGACTTTTTGAACGTACGTTTACTTGAAAGAAAAAGGAAATCCCAATGTGATATTGTAACCTAACAGTCGGTATATCGTTGTCAGCACTACGCAATGTTCAAACTCTAGCATTGCATGCAAGACCAAACCACCCACTAATATACTATATACATATATGATATTGCCTGCAGCAAACCGATTCCCATTAGGTGAGAGAGCAATTTTACGTCAAAAAATCAAAGTTTTTTTTCATTCTTTGTACACCTACTCGCTCTCTTTTCGTGTTTTTCTTTTCCCCCTGGGGAAATCCTCAACTTTCGAACACGCGGATGGTCTGTAGGGATATGGAAATTTTCTGTTCCTTTCCTTGTTTTCTTCATATTTTGGCACGCCCCCGCATACTTATATGTACAATATCTACATATGCATAGGGAATATAAACTCTACGTACAAATTCTTGACTAAATTTGTTTTACTCAATAATATATCACTGTATACAATGTAGGGTAATGAATATACATTACAAACAATATGAACAATATCAAATACTCTGATATCGAAGACGAGATCCCGAGTTTCAATTTAGCACCGAGGGCACATAATTATCAAATGTAATTATGAAATGCATGGAATATAATTCGAGATATCGAACGAGGAGAGAAACCGCCGAACCACCCCAAGGGTTCAGCCGTCGAGGATACCGAATGATGAAGTTATGCGGTTGATACAGGTTTGACAAATTCGAGTCCCGTTCTTTTGTAAATCGTACGCGCTCAATACGAATCGACAAACCTTGGTGCATAATATGATCATTACAAATCGTCTGTACCAAACGATAATTCGCATCCAAATGCCGTATATCCATACGTGTATGTGTGATCGCATAAAAAAAAAAAACAATCCCACAGGTTCACCGGTTCGTAGGGCATTCCCCACACGGAATGTCATAACGATTAAACAGAATGATAAAATATATCTGGCTATTTATCAGGCTTCTCTTCGACATACCTGTGGCCTGCGTCGTATCGTCGAGGTGTAATTATTGGCCAGGGCTACTCAAAAGTGAGTGAACATCGGCGAAAACTAATAACCGAGTTTTGCACCTTTCGAAACTCACCTGGATTGAAGTTAGTGTTAAAAATACACCGTGTATACGAGGTAATGCAAAGAAAAAAGTGATCGTGGCAATATGTAGGGTACTCTATGACTATTCCATTACACTTTTTTGTTCGCCTTTTCTCTCCCTCGCTCTCTCATTTTCTGTTTTTGGAATGACGATAATATGACGAGGGCTAGAAAAAAAAATGTTCTACAATATCCGAATAACGAATAACGAATAACGAATAACGAATAATACGAACGGACAATTGTACGGTACCTTCGCACATACACGGGGTAGTGCATATAATTACGAGGGCTAGAATGAATTGCCTTTATAATATCGACACTTTGGTGAGCCTCTAACGAACAGGCAAAAATGAGCGCCAAGTAATGAAAAACTGCGGCAGTCACATTTTGAGTATAGGTACACTTGGTCAGTATCATCATATCACGTTACCGCTCTGTCATGGTCGGTGTTACCCGAATTTGGAACCAACATTTGTGTTAATACCGTCAATCGGCGTCGAAACCACAATGCTGGTTCTATAAAACATAATAGGTAGGTATATCCTAACAATTACAATTCCTCGCAGCGCCTCCCCGCGCGGTTCCGAAAATTCGTTGACTTTCCCATTCGTTGTGAATACCGCGATAAATCTAAAACACGGACACCGGTAGGTATGCCTATACGTGCCTACGTGTTCAACTGTAGTGCTCACACAATTGTCCTAAGATAATTATATAAAAAATAGTTAAAGATAGGATATTATAATATTTATCGATCGACCTACCACCTACTCACTGTGACAAGTTGCGATTTTCGTCCGAGTGACGCGTGGCCGACACAGGTACACGTGGGGCGTTAATATACCATCCATACATGCTGTAGTGTGGCCCGCGTCCCAAATATACCTGGACGACTCGTCGTACCGATCGTATCGACCATCATCGAATGCTGCGTGGCTTCGCCGAATTTATTCGGCATGCTTATACTGACACCCCTGCATGGTCGGGCAAACCGACATGACAGGTATCCTCACCCACTGGGGTGAGTGTCGCATCACCGTAGTCTTGTGTACGAACGCAGATGGACGAAAGCCATTCATGATTATGCAATTCCTCGACATTTGGATTGCGGATTCAGGATGAAAGCGCCAGTCCCAGTCGAGCCAGGACCATTTCTTTTCGCAGTCTCGTGATTTCCCAGTAAATGTCATGAACTGCAACAACAAAAGAGCGAGAATCGATCAAAGTACATTACGAGTCAGGTGTGTTCCGGGTGGTCTATTACTGTTGAATATTTTTTCATTCAAACCCTGATCTAAAATCGATCGTTTGTTACATTATGTAGGTATGTTGAATCGCGAATTTCGAATTGGAAATTACGACTGACCTGAGCTTTTGACCAGACCCCGTTCTATGTATCGCAGGTAATTGAGGAAGTCGCAAACGGCAATTATCTGGAACAAAGAGAATACGATTAAACATTGGCAATGGCTAAAACTCGAGTGTCAAGTCGTTGGATGGTTGAGGAGGTACCTCCGCGACAGTTTCAATCCCAAATTCCCTGCAAGTTCGTGCCATGTATAAGTGCGCCCACGAGTATACAAATAATTCCATCCTATGATATATATCGGCGATTCCACCAATTATCAACCAATGTTTGGGCCCGAAAAATTCCATTCATCTAAATTTTTTCCTCACATTTCATGCACCAAGATTGGTGGTATATTCACCAAGTTTCCGCCCAATAGGATGTACCGTCCGCGAGGAATGTGATTTCCAATTTTTCGGAATTTTTTTTTTTAATATTTTATATATTTAATAAAAAAAATACGTTTCCCATCTGAAAAGCTCTCAACTACGATTAATTGATGAAGAGCGGTAAATGAATTAATCTTTAACAAAAAGTCTTGCTTCAAAACTATTTGAACAAAAATTCGTCTGCAACAAAACTCGACGTTCAAAAATGTTCCCCATGAAAGATAATTAATATCGGATGAAAGTGACAAACAAAACGCATAAAAATAAAATTGAATTGATAGCTATGCTCATTTCTGATAATTCAAGGGGACTCGAAAATGCTCCCCTGAATCTCGCCAAGTGAGACCGGTGGAAAACCTGGCGGTGACTACTCAAATCGCTGGAAATCTATGACAGACTTGACAGATCGCTCTGATACTTGGCAGCGACCGCTACGACAGTGTTATTGAGACTGATTTGAGATTAAATTGAGACTAATTAAAATGATAACATTTTTACTCGGGGATACTGCAGTGAAATGGCAACGTGGACACTGGGTAATCAAGTCGAGCGTGATGTGCGTATGGGTATGGGCGTCGTACATACATTGTGCAATTATCTAGGTATATCGAATTCGAGTTATATGTATAATACGACTTACCCTGTTGCGACATATCTGCGATATCGAGTGCCAGTGGTTCTCCTGATCCCCTAGTCTCATACGGTAGTGGCATTGTCGCGGAGCCTCGAGAAGCGCGCATTTTCTGCAATTGCAAACATAGTTTCGTTGATATCGATCTTCGACGCGATTGATACTCCGATTACGTGGCACTCGCCGTTTTCGAAACTGATTCCGAGGACTCTGACAACTTACTTGGGAAAGGCGACCTTCGACTTGTCACTGACAGCTTCGACGAACACGATCCCGTCGAGGACCGCTTGTCTCACTTTGCCGCCGAGTTCCTTGTTGGCAAAGTCCAGGCAGAGGTCTATGTCTTCGCTGAATATCCTGCCGATGAAGGGGTTCGCCCTGTCAACGCAGGGATTCGCCTTCCACTGTAGGAATTCTTTGTGCACGGTTGGATCAACCTCGAGGCCGTCGCGGGCGGCTCCATCCCGGGCCTCGCTCGACGGCTCCGCAGGTAGAGAGGGTCGTTGTTCCTTCACAGGAGATTCCGGCGGCGAGTTTTCGCGGCCGTACTTGAGGTTGAAGTGCGACGGCGATCTGCGGTGACGTTTCGTGAAAAGACCCCCGGGGGTCTCGTCGCGGCCGCGGGCATCGATCTGCGGATGCAAGTGAGGGTTGGGCCGGGCCGGGGTCGAAGTCAGAACCAGAGTCTTCAGGGCCGCGACTTCGGCGGCAAGGACTTCGGTCTTCATTCTACTTTCGGCCAACAGCCTCTCGGCCGTAGCTTGCCGCACGTTCGCTTCCCGCACCATGTTGTGTGCCTCCTGAAACACGAACGAGACGACAGATTTAGTTTTCCGGTTCGAAACAAACCCCGACGATTCCGCACCTGCTCCGTAAGGTACGGTTCCAAATTTTCGATTTCGAGGTGCAACTCCCGCAAGCTTGCGCTTAACCGACTCCCCGGGTACCGTTTCATCTCCGTTGGTTTCGATTACGGCCACGGGGGTCGAGGTGTAAGGGAGCTGTTTATCGTTCCCGTTTACCCACTTTGTTACATACACTTGGCGAAAGTTTATTCAGCGCGCATCGGCATAATTTAAATTCAACGCATTGGCGGCTCTGCATCCGCAGTCACGTGCATATATACTAGCCGACACACTGCAATATTAGTATTTTGGAAAACGATGAACGAGGATGGATATTATCGGTTCTACCGCGACGAAAGCGGTTAAAATCCGCCGCATAACTCAATTTTTAGTTTTATTCTTTTTCACCCTTCTCAATTCGCAATGTATCAGATTTCGCAGAAGAGTCACTCAGCACTCGGGTGGAATGAGCAAACGGAAGTTTTTCGTCATTATCCTGCTATAGCCACGTCCAGCGCAGTTGTGTAACGCACGAAACACGGCGGAATTTGACTTCTACGGATGAACTCGTTCGTGTGCCTTCGAACTATCAGTCACGTCTAACTCGCGAGCGAGAACTGAAGAAATGTTTTGTGAAACAACTGGAATTTCCGCAAATAATAATGGCGACAAGAACGACCGACCGCAATATCCGGCCGACCGGGAGAAAAAGGGGGATCGTTGCGACGTACATACATACATAGCTTCATTCGCAACCGTGGCAGGAAGTTGCGGCACTACGCTGATTGTGAGATTATGATCGCCTTGTGATTGTAGTGAGTTTTTCAAGAATCGGAAAAAAAGATAGCATCACGTACGTCCTATTCGTGGAAGTAATTTTGTGCAATGTGACATTCAACGGCTCTGAAAAGGCAACGGTTCATTATAATTGAGTTTCCCTCTTGCATATAATGATAGACACATGCCGAAGCTGGGTCACGTTTTTATTCTCAATATAGACTGCAGCAGTGACCTCACCTTGTTTTCTTAAACGTTGAGCGTACTAAACGTGAAATATAATTTTCGGTGCAGTGGGTGTAAAATGCAATTTTACGACCATGGGAGGTTTTTTAAAATTACATTTACGTCCACATGCAACGAAAAATATCGTATGCAACACGGGAGTTAAATGTAAAACCCTAGTGTGCTAAAAAAACAGAAGGGCTTCGCCAGCCCTCCTGTTTTCTGAGCACACACGTGTTTTACATTTGACTCCCTTGTTACATAATATACTATCTGATATTCATCTCCGTTCGACCAGGTCCAAGACATATTGTTTCGGCGCGAGATGTGTTTCTGTGAAATCATCTCAGAATTGCGCCACAGCTCATTAGTCATTAGTATGTATTGATAAAAAGTCACTGCACTTGCCCAAAATCCGGTATGGAAGAGGTGACCGACGTCATGTCAGGTTCGTGTACCGGCCTTGAGGGGTTTTGTATGCGGGATTCTGCAAGAGTAAGCAGTGCACTCCACAAGGCCACCGAAAAGTTTTCGGCTGCCGGTAGCCTGTGCTATTCTATTCCCATACCATTTTAACATGCACTTCGAACGTGACTTTCGGGGGATTGTGGGAGCCTAATTGCTTTGACCGCATATTATAACAGTCGCGGACATCCCAAGAGCGAGCTCAGTTTCAGACAGAGGTCACGGAGTAATGTTTGCCAACGAACTGAAACGTGTACCTACCTGAGTTACAGGTATAGCTGTGGGTCAAGGTATCCGGCATACAAACAGACCCGCCTACCGTATGCGGGATTGTGGTAAGATAGTCACAGAATATCTACCTACTCATCTGTGGCAGACACAACAAATGCGGTAGATTAGAACTATTCCGAGAATAAGAATGAAAATAACAGGGGATCCTTGCGAGGAAAGACAAGTGAACCTATAACTATTTGGCTGGAAGTTTTGCATTCCAACTTGATGAATGCCAACAGAAAGTAAAGTGGCTCGTAAGCGCCTCGTTTGAAGCTTAAACGAGTGGCTTACGAGAGGCCGTGTTAGATAATTGCAGTTGGTCGAACGTGCAATATACGTATGGGTGGGTATGGGTACATATACATATATAGAGCTCTCGGCACGACGTGCCCGTACACATCATGTGCTGCTAAAGCGCGTGCTTGGTTCATTCCCAAGTCCAAAGTTTATGTAATTGTTTACAAGTGTAGTAGAATCCATGTTGTACTAAAAAAAAAAAAAATTCTTTCACCAAATAACCGATATGCGGGAAAACTAGACTAAATTCGAGTCATCCATGAGCATTGCACCAAGTGAAGATATTTCAATCCAAATCTTTTTATTCAATTGAATGATACTTCGTTCGATCCCAGTCCACATCTACTCGATAATATACAAGTAATTCATTCACTTGGAGCAAATAGCGAAATTTTGCGTATAGGTATTACAAAGGTAAACAGAGAGGTGCATCAGCTCACCTCCCATGTTCCACCAACTTGGAATGTAATGCCTGCCGGGACTCGGATTTACCGTACATTACACAGCGTTGGAGAATGGGACTTGGGAGCCGAGGTGACTATCATGGTCGCCGGCTGTTCTGGCGAGTGTTGGGGATTCGTAACGAGTCTTGAACAGTGGGTAGGGAGCGAGTGCGGTGAAAGCCACGCGCTTGCTACCTGCCAAGTGTATGTATCATACCGATATCACCATGCCGTACCTCGTACCCGGTACCATCAGGCGCCGTTGGTACGGGTCCGCTCTCGATCAGGTTCTCCACCGCGTCGGCTTTTCTTCCGGAGTATGGCGCGTGGCCCGATCTCTCGAATCTCGCAGAGGCGTGGGAGCCTCGATTCACTTCTACATTAATTAGATAGACCGAAGCAAAACGGCTTGGAACGTCAACTTCATAGTTGGGGGATATAAAAATACCTATACGGGCGTCGCCGCGTCGAGAATAAAAGGCTGCACTCTCTCCATGATTTCCGTACGATTCAAGATTCAGTCACGGACTCTGGTCTCCAACGACAAGTGCGCTAGATGGCTCTCATACAATAGACCGTGCGCACGGCCAGCCAGATGACCTCATTCTCGTTCGAAGGCGGTAATTATTACGGTAATCGAGTGCAAGGTGCCCGGCGTGGACGAGGGCCACTGGGACAAGTTTACCTTACCGAACGTTTGCCTATTCTTGAGAATTAGCCCCGCTAGGACACAGCTCGATTGGACACAAGGAATAACGGGGACAAAATAAAAAATAAAAATTGGTAAACCCCCGCACCGTCACAACGTTATCATACATAAAAAATCGTGCAGGCAATATTTCACGATGGTCGGTCGGTGAATCAAAGATGAAAAATCAGGGAATTCGGTGCTCCATAATTCCGTCTGGAGAACCCGCCTTTCCACATTCGTTTCTTTGGAACTTCTGCGGGAATCGCCATCGCCGTCGATACCGGTGCAATTTTCGGAGCAACCGATGCAAGAAGGGTGTTTTCGGCATAGGCATGAAAAGTTGCTTCACGCGCATGCCGCATATGTACATACATACATATACATTACTGTTCTAGCCTGAATTGTGGAGCAATAAAATCCCTGACTCGTATTTGTATAACAACATGTTTGGGAATGGGGCAACAAATTAGCGAACAGAGAGCACTAAATCCCTATCACAGTCCGAACTGCTTTTTTCCAAATGATTATTCCAGCTTCAACAGACGTGGCTCGATGCCTATACTGACTTACTTGGAACAGGCTGGCGGTGAGATCCTCAAGCTCGGTCTCGACGTCCTGCCTGATCCTGGATAGCCTCGTCACCTCCTCGGCCTTGAGCTTGAGCTCCTCGTGCGCTCGTTTCAGCTCGTCCTGTAGCTTCGCGATGGCGCTCTCCTTCACTTCAGCCACAGCTCTGCCCCACTGAACCATCGTTGGGGAGGCTGGACAAGCTCCGCCGGAAGGTACGGATGTACTCCGGTAGGGTTCGAGCTCCTTCCGCGCGCACGACTCAACCTTGAATAAGTTTCAATGTGGAGGTGTGATACTCGGTCACAGATACAGATTCAGGGTGCTGGTACCTTCACCCGCGACGTTCATCCTCCGTAGACACTCTACGGGCTATACGAGCTCCGACGAGCGCGCGGCGTCGGAGTGAAACGACTTACCTCTGTCTTGACGAGTTCCTCCGCCTCAGCGGTGATCGAGGTGCGCGATGATTGACTCCTGGCCGTCGATCCTCGCTCGCGGGAGATGAAATCGGTCTCATCCTCCTGTGACGAACTGGAGAAGGGATTGGACCTACCCAGTCTCGACGAATAGTCAGACGTAAATCCATCCACATTCGCAGCGCGGCTCGAAGTTTCCGAGATTTCGGACGTGGAAGAGACAAGTTTCAGGTCTGTCGGTCTCTTACACATGTGGAACTCCGGACGAGCCTCGTTCTCGTCGGCGTTCCACTGCGGTGACGCATAGAACGGGTTCGTGTGTTTCGGCCGTGCCAGATTCTCCACCGCGTGAGCCTTCGACCCCGTCGCCACGGCCGAAAGTTTAGCAGAGCTACGCATACCGTGAACAAATTCATGCAAGTTCCGTATACTGTGGGACGTTAGTTCGCTATGACCCTTCCGCCATCGTCGTCATATCTACCTGCTGGCTGTTTCGTGCAGTGGGAACTTGGTCTCGTCCTCGTCAAAGAGCCCCGTGGGCTCGTCGTCTTCATCCTCGTCGTCGTCGGCGGCTCGCTCCTTGGCCTCGTAGCCGAACAGGTCGGTCGCCGCGCGAGCCAGGTCCGACTTGAGAATCGGATGGGCTGTCCCACCCGGGCACTCGGTCTCCTCGGGGTAGAGTTCCTCCTCGTCGGTCGTGTACTCTTCGTCCCCCGTTGTTCCTGTGCTCCCTGCACGCCGGTGCTTGGTCGTTAACGGCCGGTAAACGTACCCCGCTACCCCTACACTGCCCGCGGCGCTGACCGCGGGGACTGCTGAATCCATAGAGTATGGACCAAAACTCAACTTCGGAAACCTAATTCACTGTCCCACGTTCATTTCCGTCGCCTCGTCTCATCTCTCGTACGGCCGGTACTGAAAACAAAAAACTTCCCTAAGAAAACTGCACAGACATTTGCGACAGGCTTTTACTCTCAATCATGTAGTACGGGTTTCGTCGAATCGTTGCGTGTACGACCTATACAGGCGCTCGCGGACATGCCGTAGGGCAATGACGTAATTAAAAGGTACGAAGGGATTCCAAATTGACCAATTGTCGAGTCGGAGACAAATTGTTAAATTGGTGTAGGCGAATTGATGTAGGCGGCGGTTGGCGGAGATGGCGGAGAAACCTGGGCTACATTGATGCGGTTACAAGATAGAGTTGATGGTTCTCATGGGCTAACGTAAGATTCGTGACATTTGTACAGTAGGTATAATTGTGCCACCGCATCGCACCACACGGCTTGGGACGACGCGACTTTGTTCAGACACCAATTAACATCATTGATACCGCAGTTTTGCAAGAGCTGCGAACTAACTTTCGCTGACGCAGGCGACGAGCAATTTAGTAATATCAGCAAGTAGTAGGTATGTGACACTGTGAGCGGTTGACGAGGGGGACACTGGGGGAGTCGCGACAGGTTCAGAGCACCGGACTACTTTCTTCGACAATTCGAGTTTATCCCGTCAATGACAACAGGATCGTTTGGTTAAAAAAGTGTAAACAACCGCGACTTTGTTTTTTCTGAATTAATGAATTATTCAAGGGCAATCCCGACGATACCGATGAAAGAATTCGAAAAAACCGGCATTGATAGTGTGAAACTGGTTTTCGGCGCTTTTCAATCAGGATCCTCCGACGCCGACGATCAGGTTGTTGTTTCTAAAACTGATTTTTAATATCGAATTTTCTCATCAAAAATAACCTCTCATTTCTACATGTGCCGCGTAAATTGTGCCTATTTTCATCAGCCGTATTAGGTAATTCGTTTTATTAAAAGTTTATGAGCATGACAGCGACGGTAGTTTTTTCATTCCCCGCCCCATTCGATGAGGCATATTTCACAAGGAAAGTCTGGCTCGAACCTCATTCGACGGCTGCGTGAGCGAACGAGCAGGAGCCACTAATTTTTTGCCTGACGTCATGAACTATGACGCAGCGGTTTGTTCAATACGATATGAATATTCCCAGAAATTTGTAACAACGGTAATGAATGTCATTTGAATTGGTCTCGGTCCGTAAATCACAGGATCCTGATTTACCGGCTGATCGTACAATAACATTTCCTCAGTCTAGTCCGTATGATAATACCGTATTGAAGAACAGGTTGACTCTAGGTCTGGGGTTCGTACATGAATCAATTTTGCAATTCTTGTCGACTTATCGTTCTCTGTACGTGCCGTTTGGCCCAAGAGACCGGTGCCTCGTATGTATGCGGACCATAAACATAAATAAATGTAAAGAAATCGTGGTGATCTTGTCTCATTGTCAAGCACGTATAGGGCGATTAGATATGGGTACGGGTATCCACAGTCCACGCTGACTGCCGCTTGAGCCATGAAACCAAGTTCAAATTGGTAACTCGAATGTGGCAAGACGTTCCACGGAGCTATAGATGTCTGATCGGAGTTAAAAATACCGATTCAAATTGGCGTGTGCACAACACCCGTGGAGTTGGAGCAAAATTATAGAGCGCGACGTGTGGCTGGTGTTCGTTTCATGTACATACAATTGTCGACACTTACATTGGAGAGTTTCTAGAGAGCGTGCTAAGTCTGTCGACACGGGCATTCGTAAACAAACGATACAACGGCGGGACAACGGGATATCGTAACGACGAGAGAAATGAGGAGGGCCAAGCTTTGACGTTGATCGAATCGCGAAACAACTTGATCGTCTTCCACACGGCGCGCTTTTTCCACCACTAAAGCGCACTCGCGTATCGCCGCTGTTCCGTAGCAGAGTTTCGGCCTCGCGGCCGGCGGCAACCTCCCACCATCATTTTCACTCCCACACGGCGAAGAGTAATCTACCAGCCTCTCGGCTGGTACTGCTGGGTAACCATTGAATTAATCTCCGGCATGTGCCGACGTGGCGGGGGGCGGAATGGAATGGTTCGTACACATCTACGACATCACGCCTGCACGATATACGTGTGCGCGCTGCCTTCCAGAGGAGATCTGTACACTCGCACACGATTATAGATACATACATATACCTACGCCTATGATACATATACATATTACATGAGATACTCATCTCCCAATGAGTGATTCGATCACAGCTGCTAATAAACTGCCGAATCTAGCAAATCCCTCCCGGTCTACGGTTAGGAGTGAAAACTGATGAACTTATAAGCAAACATCGAGCCTATTCGTATCGATAGTGCCTTTTTGTCACGTTCCCGTCGCCGTTGCGTTGCATTGTGGGAACTTTTGACCGGCCGCCTGGACACAAGTACTGGTACATTTTCTTACCTTTTTAGAGTTAGCATGAGTGTACCACATAGCGTGTACGGTATACCACCGTTGTGAGAAAAATAAATAAAAAAATGCGCGCAAGAGGCTCTGTGGTGTTTGTTGTACATTGTGTACGGTATGTATGTAGGTATAGGTATACCCATGAGAACGCATATCCACACGTTCGTGGCGCGTGACGTGACGTGACTGTAGCAACGACGTCTATCGGGTCCGGTAAATTCCAGTGAGGGGCCAAGCTGACGCTGTCGTTACGATGAGCGCAAAATTAATTAACTAACTAACTAACTAACGGATGGCTCGGTCGGCAGAACCATGGCCTTTTCCATCTAAAAGAGATAATTCATCGACTGCGAACAATCGCTTCACGGACAAGGCCTCTAGATTATATTGTGTAAATATTTGCTTGAGATTTTCGCAAGACGGTAGCGATCTCGTCCTCTCCTCCTCGTCTCTGTTATCGAGTAGTTAGCGGCCGAGGAGGTCGCGGCTCGACGCACGGGTCACCCGGTTCCACTCGACCTGTTATGTACGCGATAGCGCGACCGGGCAACAGCGTCGGCCAGTTGGCAATGAAAGAAAACTTGACTTATCGACTGATATATTGACAAGATTTATATCAGAATTTATAGATCACAAAAATTAATGCATTCCAGATATTGCAGAGCAGGCCGTGATCAACCACCCTGAAGGAATTTTAACAATTTCGTTCCATTATCGCACTCGTTTCCGCATTTGAACTCCCCCGGCTCCCAGTCGAATCATAACAGTCATGCATTTTCGAAATTTCATGCCATTTCTTCATTGTTGCATGAATGTACCTATAATACCTACATATTTTGAATTTTCTCATGTATTCGTTTGGAATAGAATATTATAGAATTCCGCATATACACTACAGCTACATGTATTTATTTTTTCCATTTAGTTCTACAAATTGGATACTCGCGGATCTCTGACTGTCGGTAAAAATCCAGTGAGGCACCACTTGAAAAGTTTTGGTTGGCAATGTCCTGTGAGTCGAACACACGTCATATAGGTATACATATAGGACATATAATATGATATTTCTACGATTCAGCTGGTATCGTTCTAATAGTGACGTCCTGAATACACGTGTTATCCGTAGGAATAGGTCAGTATGAAATAATCGTCCTGTAGTTTGTCAGAGATCGGTACTGCCGCCGCCGCGTCACCAGGACATCGGACATATCGATTGAGGCGGGGCACACCCGTAGGTATACCGTTCATCCTATTCCTGGCCTCACGAAATTTCCGGCGAGCGGTACAGATCGTGTACGATCTCCACGCAGTCATACAATTCTTCTTCTTCTTCTTCTTCTTCTTTTCCTTAATGGCTATTACCTTTATGACTTGAGTCCAGGTATGTGCCAATGTACTCTTTGTAGTCATACAATTCGTGGACAGACTTTGCTCTGAAGCATCCAAATGCACTGTCCAAGCGGGAGAGTGACGCACGTGGCACACGCGGTTACGCGGTAGGCAAAGCATATCTGAGGTATAGGCATAAATTTGGGATTATTGAAAGAAATATGTCTGACTGTTGGAACATCTTTCTTTCGGCGAAAACGAAATTTAATGAATTTTCCATACTTTTCATTGCAGTACACGTGCGCGAAGAGAACTGATTCAAGTCTCGCGAGATGAATGAGTGTAGCGAAGTAAAGTTTTGAGTACCTACCTGTGTGTAACCGAGTACTAGACTGTATATGATATGCCACAATGTAAGACTGTTCATCGCTTGCACAATCTTATATCATCCGAAGCGGATGTTTGACGATGAACCGTATTTTTTCGTTCTTCTATCTCAATGCGGAATATGAAGCTTAGTTCGACAATCAATGCAATGACTGATTAATTAATTTGACTGACGAGACCCTCCAAGAGTGACCGGCACGACCCTAATCGTAACGTTGAAATTACGAAATGTAATTGTAACATATTTCATTGTTTCACAATGAAGTGAAAACTTGGATGGATTATCACGTGAAACGTGGTATAATATTTGAATCAATAATTCGTATCGTTCCACTGATGTGAGCACACCACTATTTAAATGCACTGATTTAGCTGCCGTTTACACATACACATACAAATAGTATCCAGTATCTCGTATACTAGTAAGTAGTATATCGCGTGTCTAATGGCATAAGGACGTAAGCACCATTATACGACTTTTTGCTGTTCGTAACGGCAAAAGGTCATACATATATATATATTTTGTATTTGGGATAAAAACCCGAAGATTCGTTCATAAGCGATGAAATTTAATATTGGGTCAATTAAAAGCAGAAGGTCGTAACCACGATTTTTTTTTTAATTGGCGCTTACGTCCTTCTGCTTTTACCTTGGTATTTTTTTTCTATGAATTTTCGAAACGTTGTCGAATTCGATTTTTCTTTGCGTTTCACGGGTTTTTACAGCTATTCGGAAAAGTCATGAAAAATCATGAAAAAAAATGGCGCTCACGACGTTTTGCATTTACGTTATTTTTTAATTTTCCTTAAAAATTGTAATAAAAGAACGACGTATCCGCCAAACTTACGACCTTTTGCACTTGACATTTTTCGATCTCGTAATTTCAATTGTTCTATAAGTTCCGACCGTTTTCAGAGCGAATGGCGTGAAAAAAATATTATACGACCTTTTGCCACCCAAATCGCGTTTTTGGCGCTTACGACCTTATGCCACCAGACACGCGATATAGTGTCAGATCCAATAATTATCATTCTCCCAATGACGGTTACCAGGGGCCCCCCACGCTCCCCCGTCATCACAAGAGCACCGGTTGTCATTGGCTGGCGTCGCGACATTTCGAATCCAAAATGAATGTGGGTATCTCCATTGTGATGTGTATGGGCGAAAATAATGGATTGAACGAGATTCTGCAGTGAGTGTGCAGCGAACAGCGGAGAATTTACGGGGAATTGAAGATGCTGCGACTTTCCAAAAACTTTCCGTACTCGATAGCGGACAAGCGTATAATCTCTCGTGTCACGTAATACCTAACCACAGATTTTCGGACAACGTAGTAGTTTTGATAATTTCATTGGTCATGACTCGGGCGAGAGGTAAGCCGAGGAAAATGATTCGCTATCGATGCAGATACAGTGCCATCGCCTGCGAGCACCCGATGCACCATGCGCCACGCGACATGCAGTTCTTGTACAAAGAGGTGACAGAACAAAGTAACACAAATCGGTACATACGGGTAGAAACATTGGTAGAACGAGAGAAACGAGAGAAACAACGAGAGATAGCCATTACCGAGGAATGCGTGGCAACCTCTCGGCCGCGGACGTAAAGGTCGGCGAAGGTACGACCCGTGAAGATTTTATCCATCAACTATACCATTGCTGCCTCACTAATAGACTTCCGGTAACTTGGATTCCTGAGAACAATCCCAAAAGTATATCCTGTATGGGCAAATGCTGGCAGATTGCGGATCAGTACGCATAACAGACGTTATGCAGAAAAACGCAAGAGCAAAATATCAGAAGAAACGCAGGGATATTGCGTTGCTGCAGTATACCTACATAGATGTACCGAACATTTTGACCGAGGGGTGAATCACGAGCGAAAATGTGTACACCATATCTCCTTTATCTCAATATCTCCCAATATCTCCCACGATATCTCCTGATATAATTTTCAATATATCTCCAAAAATTTCCCGATATCTCCCAATATCTCCCAATATCTCCCAACATTTCCCAATATCTCCCAACATTTCCCAATATCTCCCAACATTTCCCAATATCTCCCAACATTTCCCAATATCTCCCAA